>JAHIAM010005262.1:0-97468 GCA_021605205.1 Aegilops longissima
AGTATAGAACCACGACCTAACACCTTACTAAATGCGTGCGAAAAATGCATAGCGTGAAAGTTGCAGCCAGCAAGGTCACATGGAATATCTTGGCAATGTAACACATAAAAAGTAATGAAGGAATAAGCCTATACTACATGCATATATGGCTGGTGGTAAGGCTCTCTGATTTATTTTTTTGCATAAAGCTAGTTTTCCCTACAACAAAGGAATAATTTTATTTAACTATCATGGTGGTTGTTAAACATTGAGAATGGTTGACAGCATCCTCAATCCCAATTATAAAGTACTCATCAAATCCCAATAACTTTTATTAGAAGTAACATGTTGAGATTCACATGATATTCAATTACGGATACTCAACGTCCATAACCGGGGACACGGCTAATCATGATTAGTTTATACACTCTGCGAGAGGTTTGCGCACTTTTCCCCACAAGACTCGATCGCCTCCGTTTGGTTCTCGCACTACATGGTGTTTGAGACACGGATGACGAGACATAGTCTTTCGAAGCGCTAGCACCTTACATGTGGGTAGACCGTACCAACCTACATCCCTACATCAGCTAGCCTACCGTGAGTTAGCACAACTTAGTCAACTCATGAGCCCATAATTGGCTTGTGGCTGCACGGAAGTTTCAGTTTGAATAATCTTATGATCCCTTAGAGCACAGGTGGCGGTCCGAAGAAATCTGAGGCAAGTCTGATAGAAACCAGGTGCCTCAATCCACCCGGATGTGTGTTTAGGTTGCCACCTTAAATAAACCATTAATTAACAATCTCACATCATCATGGATATTCACTCACCCAATCCCGTCTACTAGCATAGCATGGCATAAAAGCAAGCGTGAAGTAACTCCCAAGGTTTCATAAGTAAAGCAGGTAATAGGTACTACCTCAATCTACTTTAACCCACAATTTAATTAGATCCTAAACATGCAAGTGTTTGAGGTTTGATCTAATGCAATAAAAGCTGGGTAGTAGAAAAGGTATGATCAAGTGTTACTTGCCTTTGCGATGATCCATGAGACCTAGAGATTGAAGTAACAAGCGGCGCCTCCGGGTGATCTAGCGAGACAAACAACAAGCATACAATAAGTACTCACCTAATGCACGAGGAAAACTCGAATAAAGATCTAACCAGATAGTTCAACTTAAGAACCCTGGTTGCAAAGAATTGAATCAAATAAAGCATCGAAAGTCGAAACTCGAGAAGACGACTCGGTTTAGCAATCTGAAACTAGGTCAAAATTTCACAGTAGCAAAACTTTGTGTAAGTAGGTTAGTCGGACAGCGGTTTTATATGAAACTCCAGGCGCTTGAATCACTGATTCCGATAAGCGGCGAGAAAATAAACAGATTTGAAAATCGGATCGAAATCGAATCAGAAAAATAGCGGATTAAATCCGATTTAAAAAAAGCGACGAGCGGATTAAATAGCGGACGTTCGTTAACAGAACTAATTTAACGAACACATTCATTGAAACGAACGGTTCGGTGAACGTTCATTAAATAAGAAAACCGAAAAAATAAAAACCATCTAGGGTTTTGAAAAAAAACCGAACATCTTCAAAAAAAACCGGATCGGGTTTTTAAAAACGGATCGGGCGGCGAGGTGCTACCTCGCGAGGCTCGTGAGACTCGGAGGTCGGCGTGGTCGGGAGGTCGTGAGTGAGGCGAGGCTCGGCGATGGCGGGAGGCGTCCTCGGTAGAGTGGGAAGTGGTGTGCCTCGGGTTGGAGGCGGGGGATGAGAGGGGGTGGCGGGTATAAAGGAGGGGGTTGCCTTGGGGAAGGGCAAGGTAGCGGCGTGTCCAGCGTGGGCGGACAGTGGGAGTCCATGTGTGAGGAGGAGGGAGATGGGCGGGTAATTTGGGCAGTGGGCCTTAACCCGAAGCCAGGTGTGTATGATTTTTAAAAGCGAAAACTAATCAATTTAAAATAAAACCAAGCGAACTCGAATTTAATAAAATTAACTTTCCCGACTCCTAAAATGAGTCGAACAAAATGAACTTTAAAAGCAGGCAAATATGCATATTTTTAAAATGCTCATTTTTGCCTAAAGCAAATAAATCCTCAAAACCAAATTTTGATTTATTTATAATATCTTCATTTTTCCTAAATGTTGGGAAAGTCATATTATTCCCTCTCTTTAACTTTTATATCGGAAAAACTTTTGAAGATAGATAAATAAATCAAATGATCCTATTTTCAAAATTTGAGAAATTCCAAATCTGAAAATAATGAAACTTCAACTCTCTCAGGGTCCTTGAGTTGCGTGAAATTTTCTAGGATCGGAAAATCGAGAAAAATATGATATGCATGATGACCTAATGTATAACATTCCAAATTGAAAATTTGGGATGTTACACTCCTGTTCCAATCTAAATCCAGCGCCGCTCCTCTACTCTTCCATTTCAAAACCACCGCCCCTCCTCTCTTGTTCCAATCCAAAACCAGCGTCACTCCTCTCCCGTTCTAATCCAAAACCAACACTGCTCCTCTCCTCTTCCATTCAAAAACCACCTCCGGCGAGTGAAGGTGTTGTGGAGAAGTAGATAGATGGAGAGTACAAGCGGTCGTGAGGATCATGAGCGGCGACCTGTGAAGCTAGCTAGGATGTTGGAGATACTGTCTTGGTTTGACAACAAGGACCAACTAGCGGCGCGGCGACATCCATGGCCAAATATCAACAGAGCGAAAAGCGGCGATACTCCCAGATGAAGTCGGCGCGAGTACATAGAGCTGCTCCTCGGGCCATGGAGCAAACAGATTCACGAATCCGATCGTGAGGAAGCGGTGGTGGGATGTCGATCGGATGGAGCATCCACGAGATTGAAGATCCCGGATCGAGCATCTACATGGTGCCGTTGTGAGGTGTCCTGCGGAGGCGAGCTGGTGGAGTCTTCGTCGACCGACCCAACTTCAAGAGAGAAAAGCGGTTGTACAGCGGCTTCCCGCCATCGTCTCCCTCGCCGTTCACATCGTCTCACAGGCGGTATCTGCCGCCAAGGAATAGGAAGGCTGCCCCCCCCAGCCCAATAGTCGGGCAGGTTGTGAATTGTCGGGGAGGAGCTTAGGGTTGTCGGTATTTGCAGGTTGTGAATTGTGTTTTGTGTTGTGTATTTTGAGAGTACTTTCAGATATGAATGTCTTTTGAATTTCAGATTTGCAGTATTGAGCATATGAAGAATTTTATGAATTCTAGAGATCTATTTTAGCACTTAAAAAATGTAGTTTCATAGGAGTATAAAGTGCGAGACAAGAAGAAAGCGCAAGTTTGAGTTTGAGATAAGCGCAAGTTCGATTTCGGACAAACTGCAACTTTGAGAGCGGAGCATTTATATTAACACGGCCTTTTCAAACAGTGTTAACATCATGTTGGAAGTTTTATTGATGGTCGAAAATGAAACTACCAGCCGATTAACATCATCTTGATCAATATTCATGCATAGCACATCTTCATATGATGCACAGTCAAAATGCCCACACAATGTCAGTGTGCGAAACACGGAGAAAAGCGAGGGGAAGTTTTGGCAAGTGTTAGGCGTGGTTTTAGGCTGCCCGTCTAGGCTTTCATTTTAACATCGCAGCCCACGACCTCGAGATGGGAGGGCCTGTTTGTATTTTCTTAGGGCTGTCATGTATCGACCGGCCTATGGACTTCCCATCCGAGGTTTATTTTGGCAGCTCAATTTATGTATTTTTTTGAAGAAAGCAGGAGTCTGTTCTATTTTTCTATATAAGAATAGGAGCATGGGTACAACTTATGTTTCCTTCTAACTATATTATATATATTTAAATTATTTTATATGTTATTATATATTGTTTTTATTGTCATCATATATTTATGAATACTTACATATGTAAGAAAACAATATCCCACATCTTATTAACTTATAAAATAATTTCTTAACAAATAAAATCCTGGATTGTTTTGCACGAAAATCCTAGTGATTGTGTACAAAAGCTTGGTAAGATTTAAGGCCGAATCAAATAATATCATTTATTATTTAAATATATTTATAACAAAATGCTCAGCCCTTTTTATTTTTGATAACAATGCTGGCCCAACCCAACATTATAATTAGAATCAGCCCACAAAATGGTGTATCTAGATAAAGTGCAGATGGCCTGTAATTTTTACGAAATAAAATAAATGGGCGCATGGATGCTACATTAATTGTTCACCCAGCCCAGCTAATGGCTGTAATTCAAAAAGATCAAATTGTTGTAAATTCTACCGCGCATAAAAAAAGTAAATTCTGAAAAAATGGGTTGAATATCGCCACATTTTTGAGGCTGAAATGTGGGCCAATAGGTGAAGCCAGCATAAATCGTTGTCAATTTAGTCAACAAATTATTACGACATGTTAGCCGTTGGATTTACATCCAACGGCCGACATCATCTTCAATCTCTCGTCTTCTTCCTCCAGCGCCACAGGACCACCTCCGCCTCCTGCTGCTAGCAGCTCTGCCTTATGCAACCGCTATGAAGCGCTACTCCACCGTTGGCGGGCCATCCCTCCACCCCTCCACACCTCTTGTTCTTCTCCACCGACTACCGAACCACACGCACTAGAACAGTTAACCCTCGTACACCTCTCCATCTGCGACTCTACTCCGCGTCTTCTCATCTCCGGCTCGTTGCTGTCCAGGGGCCTGCCGTCGTCCACCACCTTGGATGCGCTCAGCAGCGTGGTCAACATGGTCAGCAAACGACACCATCAAAAAGTAGGCGTGCGTGGAGAGGTGACAACTAGGTCCACGGCCACCTGAGGAAATGCCTCCTTATTACAGCAAAAATAATGATTCCTCCACGACATCTGGGACCCACGGAAGGGCCTCTGTATTCGTGAAAAAAGCGTGCCCCAGCTGACTTGTCGGACCCACCAGCTATCTTCGCACGCAAGGAGGTGCCTCCTTATTCTGTGAAAAAAATGAATACTCCCCACCTTGGTGGAACCCGGCATCTTTGGGAGGCTGACTTGTGGGCCTACCAAGTTGGCGGGGATGGAGGCTTTGTCAACCTAGTCAATATGAGCGATTCTAGCTCCTGTTACCGTCGATATTCATCCAGCGGTTATATCGCTTCTTCAACCTCTGGTCTTCTTGCTCCGGCCGCCCAAACCAGCGCCGGTCGTGCGCGTGCTCCTGCCTCCGTGGCCGGCTGTGATGCGGAGGCCTCACCGCCCCTACTACTCCCACGCTGGCGAGGCCATCCCTCTACTCAACCACACCCCTGTTATTCTGGCGGCAGCAACCTCACACCTTGACCGAACCGGTGAACCCTCGTACTCCTCTTCACATGGGCATCCATTGTTGAATCTTCCCGGCTCAAGTCATCCCTTCCTAGGCCTCTCCGTCGTCCACCGCCGTGGTGCTCTATCTGTGGCGTGGTCAGCGTGGTCGAGCGACTTCCATCGGACGTGCCTTTGTCGTGGAGAGGTGGCAGTGGGTCCTGACCATGACAAGGAAGTGCCTCCTTATTATGTGGAAAATAATGATTCCTCCACGGCGTGAGGACCCTTTGGGCAGACCACCGTATTTTGCAAAAAAAGTTTCCCCCACTGCTGGGACCCACCAGCTACATCTTCATACGCAAGGAAGTGCGTCGGGCAAAAAAGCGATTTGCCCACATTGCTGGGACCCACTGAGCTACATCTTACATACATAAGGAAGTGCGTCCGGGCAAAAAAAGCGATTCGCCCCATTGCTGGGACCCAGCTACATCTTCCACAAAGGAAGTGCGTGCAGGCAAAAATGATTCGCCCCTCATTCTTTGGGACCCACCAGCTACATTTTCGCCGCAAGGAGCTGCTGACGGTCGGGACCCACCTGGTCGAAGCGTCGTGGCGTTGTCATTCTGGTTCTGACGATGTATGTACATATATCTTTGGTGGATGTAGAGGTGCGCGCGTGTCGTAGTAGAGGTAGCATGTACCGCGCATATGGCGGCGAGGTGCAGAAAGAAAATCTGACCCGCGTCGTACATCTGAGAAGGGTCTCGACGCCTACTCACGCATCGTACATGGCTGGGTCGGAGCGGAGAAACAGCGTCGTCGTCGTGTTCATGGGGAGCAGCGGAATGCGTCGTGGTCATGGGAGAAGCGGAATGCGTCGTGTTCATCGGGAGCAGCAGGCAGCGTGGGAGCCAACCGGGTGGGTCGGAGCGGAATGCGTGGTCATGTTCATCGGGAGGCTTGGGCGGAACATGCGATGGAAGCGAGGCTGGCGTACCGCACAATGGAGAAGCGGACCTCCTCGTTGGAGCAGGGGTCCTATTGATCGGGAGGGTGTGGCGTCCGCAAAAGCGGAGAAGCGGACCTCCCTACGGTCGAAGCAGGGTCTGTTGATCGGGAGGGTGTGGCGTGCCGCAAAGGAGAAGCCCGACCTCCTATGGTCGAAGCAGGAGTCTGTTGATCGGGAGGGTGTGGCGTGCCGCCAAAGCAGACCAAGCGGACTTGTGTTGGGCGCTTCTGATCGAAGCAGGGGTCTGTTCGCCGGGAGGGTGTGGCGTGCCGCATAAGCAGGACTCCACGGATCTGTTCATCTCCACCGTCGACCTCCTCCGGCCTCCACGGGCTCCTGTTCATCCAGCCTCCGCCGCGCTTCTCCACCGCTCTTGTTCAACCACCCCTCCACGGGCACCCCTCCATCTCTGTTCATCCAGCCCTCCACACCACGGGGTCTGTTCAACCACCCCTCCACGGTCACCCTCCACCGTCTCTGTTCATCCAGCCCTCCACACCATGGGGTCCTGTTCATCCGAGCAGCGCCACCGCTCCTTTATTCATCAACCTCCCCCCATAGCGCTCCTTTGTTCATCAATCGATCGGCTTGATTAGCGGCAGCGAAGAATCGCTCCGCCGGGTTGATTAACAGCCATCGATCGATTGCTCGAGTTGATGCTTAGCGTAGCCTGCAGTATGTCGCTTCGGGTTGATTAGAGCCAACGCCTCGCTTCGGGTTGATTAGAATAGCGCCTACACACTGCAGCAGCGTCGTGTCTGAGAAGAAAGCAGCGCATCGCTCGGCCCCGACCTCCACCGTAACCGGCAACTCCCGAAATTTTCCTCCCCTCGCTTCTACCACGGTTTTTCCGTCATGGATGGCCCAAAGAGTGTCATGCAGCTGCGTCTCCGGCCGCCGGGGCGAAAAGCCCATTTACTGTCATGATTTTTTGTCATAAGTAGGATCCCACCACATCTATGATGATACGGGTTTTGTCACAATTATCATCATAGATGTGTCATATGTATGACAAAAAATTTCGTTAAACCCAAAATGTCACGGATGTGTCTTTTTTGTAGTGATAACAAAACCTCAAAGGAAAAGATTCGATTCATCACAAGAAGGTAGAGAGGAAGAACACCATAAGAGCCAACTATATTAACAAAGCTCGCGGTACATCAAGATCGTGCCAAATCAAAAACGAGAGAGAGACCAAACACATAGCTATTGTTACATACCCTCAGCCCGGTGAACTACTCCCTCCTCTTCATGGTGGCCCCGGGATGATGAAGATGGCCTCGGTGATGATTTCCCCTCCGTGAGAATGCGGAGCAGTCTGATTGAATTTTCATGGATACAGAGGCTTGCGGTGGTGAAACTTCTCATCTATTGTTCTTTTGGGGTTTGGGTATTTATAGGAATTTTGGCATCAGTCTCACGTCAAGGGGGTCCATGAGGCAGCGACAAGCTCGGTCTCCCCTCCCTGGGCGGTAGGGCACGCCTAGCGAGCTTGTCGTGTCCTTGTGGGTCTTCTGGTACTCCCACGAAGCTTCGGGGTCTCTTTTGGTCCAAAAAAAATCACCATAAATTTTCAGCCCATTCCGAGAACTTTTATTTCTGCACAAAAAACAACACATGGTAGTTCTGCTGACAACAGCGTTAGTCCAGGTTAGTTCCATTCAAATCATAACAAAACCATATAAATTTGTTATAAACATGGCATGAATACTTCATAAATTATAGATACGTTGGAGACGTATCAACAGTTCATCTAGCACATTTGGAAGGTGCTCTCTTTATAAGTTGTTAATTTCATCAAACCGCACATCTACAGTTTCAACAACTTTAGTGTGAAAGATGGTGAAGACTCTGTAGGTGTGTGAGTCCTTTCCATAGCCAAGCATAAAACCCTCATGTGCTTTCGGTGCAAATTTGGAAGTGTGGTGTCAATCCCTTATCCCACACCTTGCACCGAAGACTTTGAAATAACTTACATTTGGCTTCTTATCGTGATTAGCTCATATGATGTTCTCTTGAAGAACTTTTGAAGGTATACTCTGTTGATGATATGGCATGCGGTGTCAATAGCTTTAGGCCACCACTTGTGCGGTGTCTTGTGTTCATCAACCATAGTGTGTGCCATCTCAATGACAGTCATGTTATTGTGCTCCACGACCTTCGATACATTGCGGGGTGTATGCAACTGACAACTCATGAGTGATGCCAGGAACATCAAGATAAGTGTCAAGCCCAGTGTTCTTGAACTCGGTGCCATCTTCACTCCTGATGTGCTTGATCTTGACACCATAGTTGGTCATGGCACGGCTGGCGAATCGCCTGAACACATCCTGCACTTCATTCTTGTACATGATTATGTGCATCGAGGTATATTAAGAATAATCATCAACAATCACGAAGCCATATCGATGTGCAGTAGTGCTAAGATTGGAAAAATGAGTAGGGCCGAAGAAGTCCATATTTAGCAGCTCAAAGGGACGTGTAGTCATCATGATTGTCTTCGAGGGATGCTTTGCCCTAATCATCTTCCCGGCTTCGCAGGTACCACATCGATGATCCTTCTTGAACTTGATGCCCTCGATCCCAATGATGTGCTTCTTCTTCACAAGGGTGTGCAAGTTCCTCATGACAACATGTCCTAGCCATCGATGCCAAGCCAGACATTGTGAAACTTTTGCTAGAAGACATGTGACAAGTTGTGGTCTGAGAGAAATCTACCATGTACAAGTCACCTCTTTGAAAACCTTCAAAGACCTTAGTTTTATCATAGGCCATTAGTACAATACAACGGTATTTACCAAAGATGACAATCATATCAAGATCACAAAGCATTCGGTGACATTAGGTTGAATCAAAGGATTCAACAAGCATCACTTATCCATGTGTTGATCCTTTGAGATTGCAACCCTACCTAGACCCAACACCTTGCTTTTCCCGATGTCAATCAACAAATGTGATGTGATTTTGTGTAGATGTACATAGGGTTGAGTCCATAACTAGGCTTCGATTACCAGTAATATGGTTAGTGCAGCCACTATCCACGATCCATTCCATAGCTTTCAGAAGTGTACCCTACAATGCAGTTGGCGGGATCACTACAAAATTTTCTCTATTTTGTGACAAAAACCCTGGCCATGAAATAGGAAACGTCGCCCAAAATCACTTTCTGTGACGGTCCATCGTCACGAGGTGTTTCCCTCTCGGGGCAGCAACCTCGGAAAATTTGGTGACATTTTGGCCTAAAATTCGTCGACGCATTTGAGCGTCACTAGGCATGTCCATTTTCCGGTACGATTTATCTTTATCACGAGAAAATGTTTCATGTCGAGAAAAATGTTAATGAGCTAGAAAAATGATGAAAAAAATGGTGTGTTGGTGTTCAGAATGTAGTACCTTATAAATTCTTCTATGATGAGTTCATAACAAATTACATTCTAATTTGATGGTTTAGGGTTGAATGCTCTTCTTGAAACCCATTGATTATTTCTCGAGTGTGCTCTAATTGTAGTGAACCACGAGAGCATGAGCAGGAAATATGATCACATAGAAATATATTCCATTATGCATGAGTTATTCTAAAATTTCTTGACACACTTGCTTTCTGAACAAAGAACCTCACGAATTTAATCTCTTGTGTGGTACCTCGGTACTCGTTCAAAGTAATTTCTATCAGATGGAGATCAAGGCATTCGATGGGATTGTTATATTGCAGCCACATTTTCCACTTTCATGCTTGCTTGTATATGCAAATGAAGACAACACATTAGTACCTCAATGTAGTGTTGAGCGCTAGGGGCCTCTTTGATTTGCTGGATTTCTAGAATACACGAATAGAGTGACATGACATCTTGAGTTCTTCATGATTAACATCTCAAAAATTATATGTATTGAAATGCTCCAAAATTCCTTTAGAAATCATAGTACATTTGTCATTGTAATCATGGGTAAAAGTACCAAAAATCGAACTTTGTTGTGATTATCAATTAATAGGAAAGGAGCATCACCTCGATGAATAGCTTCTCCATGAGCGGAAAGCATCGAGGAATCTAAAACTTGATCCAGATCGGGGCCGATAGATTGTAGTGCCAAGATCTTCACTGTGCGTAGAGACAAGGTCATGCTTGTGGGAATCATTGTCCGGATGGCACCCGAACATAGATCAACAAAATTAGATACAATGTGGTGTATAATAAGTAGAAGAAGAAGATTGTTGTACCTAAACGGATAACGATCCAGTAACAAGTTCAGAGAATTCAGCACAAGAATAGCCAAACACTGTCAATTTTGGTGTGTCAATGACCATGATTCTTGTTGGACCTTCTTTATCAAGCACAAATAATCTCTCAAGGAAAGGCGCATTCTCAATGACCATATTGTGAAACACCTCAACTGATCACATGTTGTGATACCTGTACGAACATTCCTCGAGGCGATGTGGAGGCTACTGAACCTATCCATCACATGTAGACGAAGGAACTCGAGCGTTGTACAGCCAAGGAGTAGGTGCTCCATATCCTCCTTCGAGATGTTGATGCCCGGGGAGCTCGAGGTGCTTGGTTTAAGCGAGATGAAGAGTGGGTTCAACATGAATGCAGGGAAGCACTACATGAACCTAGCAGCTTGGCGGCATGGGCATGAGGCGGGCGTCGGCGGCAGCGCCGCACAGCCAACAAGCTCAGCTCCTCGAGATGGTAACACATGCCAAATTTGAACACCACGGTTCAAATCACAAAACTATACTTCAATTATAGTAAAACTAGAAGGACAGACGCAACCAAATCTAGCGATGAGAGCCTTTGAAGTCGCCGATCAGCCTAAGTGTCATTGTCGATAGCACGATGACTACATTGTTGATGGAGGCGGACACAGAACCCTCCGTCTTGGATTGCAGGAGGCAAGGTTGCTAACGGCCGTAGGATCCCAAGGGCCGAGTGCTCCAACGAATGCTCCACCATCGCCTCCTCGTACACCACGTCTTGGGATGCATGATGCGCTATGGAGTCGGAACCGGAGGAGGCGGCTTCTCCGGGTCATCATCGGAAGGAATGGAAGCGAAGAAATCAGTGACCTCCTGCTACGTCTCTTGCAGTCGACACTGCTTCTCCGCATATGCCACACTCGCCTCCTCGTCTGGATGGAGGAACTCGAAGGAGTAGTCCATGGCAAGCTGCATGTTAGCAAAATTCGGATTCGCGCGGTACAGGGCTAGGAGGTCAGAGATGGCGAGTCACGGATCAATCTGTGTCTCTGCCGCGAGACGCTTCTACATCGCCACCTTGCCTACCATGTCGATTTGCCACGGCGGCAACGGAGGCAGCGTCCGCATCGAGGATGGCGATGAAGAACCTCCAGAATCTGAGAGTGCAGGGGCGGATCCGGCGGCCATTTGGAGGATAGCGAGGTGTCGGCTGGTGGGAGAGGGTGGTGGGGAGAAGAAATGGAGGAGGCGGCGTGTTTGTTCAAGGGAAGTCGATAAGCACAATTCACTATTGGATGGAGGGATATAGTATCGCTAGCCTCGATTCTTTTCTTTTTACCAATTAGTTCGATATATATAGCGTCATTTGTACAAATTGAAACATGACAACCATCAACACGATGTGCCATACGTAATTAGACAGTTCACATGAATCGTGTAAGAGTACGTAGGATGCCAACATATGATGTGAGAACCACAACACTACTTTGCATTTGAAATAAAGCACCCCGGCAACACCATCACATAACATGATCATGTTCTTGATGAAGCTACATGTAACTACAAATATATTATTGTGCATCACAAACCTCTAAGAGTCGCCTTATTTTTTGTTTTTAAGTCATTACGCCTTCGACATCTGAGATTCATGCTTGAACATCACACGTAATAAAATATGGTACATTGCATTAGTCCAAATAATGGCATAGACCGATAGGTATTTTGAGCATTTAGATCGAACAATGATTACAAATGCATATAAATGACTCAAAAGTGTCGTAGGGGATGTACTAACGACATTTAGGAATCCAATGCACAATGTGCCATGCATCTGGACTAAAAAGGGCGAAATGCGCTTGGATTTATGTTATGTAAGATGTTCTGGCAGCGTTCATAGGCGAAGGCTATCGCGTGAAGTATCTGAGGATACCAAGATAAGGCGTGAGAACCGACAACACTACTTCTCATTTGAAATAAAACACCCCATGACACACCATCACACTTGACATGGTCATGTTCATTGATGAAGTTACATGCACAATTACAAATATATTATTGTGCATCACGATTCTATAAGATCGCATTCCACATCGAGATTCATGCTTATACATCATACAGATCACATGGCACATTATATATATTGTGCATAGACTGAAGGAAATATGCCCTAGAGGCAATAATAAAGTTGTTGTTTATTTCCTTATATCATGATAAATGTTTATTATTCATGCTAGAATTGTATTAAGCGGAAACATAATACTTGTGTGAATACATAGACAAGCAGTGTCACTAGTATGCCTCTACTTGACTAGCTCGTTGATCAAAGATGGTTATGTTTCCTAGCCATTGACATGAGTTGTCATTTGATTAACGAGATCACATCGTTAGGAGAATGATGTGATTGACTTGACCCATTCCATTAGCTTAGCTTTCGATCGTTTAGTATGTTTCTATTGCTTTCTTCATGACTTATACATGTTCCTATGACTATGAGATTATGCAACTCCCATTTACGGAGGAACACTTTGTGTGCTACCAAGCGTCTAGCGTAAGCGGGTGATTATAAAGGTGCTCTCTGGTGTCTCCGAAGGTACTTGTTGGGTTGGCGTATTTCGAGATTAGGATTTGTCCTCCGATTGTCGGAGAGGTATCTATGGGCCCTCTCGGTAATGCATCACTTAAGCCTTGCAAGCATTGCAACTAATGAGTTAGTTGCGGGATGATGTATTATAGAGCGAGTAAAGAGACTTGCGGTAATGAGATTGAACTAGGTATTGAGATACCGGCGATCGAATCTCGGTCAAGTAACATACCAATGACAATGGGAACAAGCGTATATTGTTATGCGGTCGACCGATAGATATCTTCGTAGAATATGTAGGAGCCAATATGAGCATCCAGGTTCGCTATTGGTTATTGACGGAGGCGATGTCTCGAGTCCGTCTACATAGTTCTCGAACCGTAGGGCCCTTGCAACAAAGTTTCGATGGCGGTTATATTATGAGTTTATAAGTTTTGATGTGCGAAGGTTGTTGGTCTCGGATGTGATCACGAACATGACGAGAGTCTTTAAATGGTCGAGCCATGAAGATTGATATATTGGAAGCCTATATTTGGATATCGAAGTGTTAGGGTGAAATCGAGTTTTCTAGGAGATGCAAGCGTTACGGAACCCCAAGGGGGTAATGGGCCATAGTGGGCCTTTGTGGAGAAGAGGAGAGGCAGCGGAGGCAGGGGCGTGCCCCTCCCCTAGTCCGAATAGGACAAGGAGGCGGTGCCCCCCCCTTCCTTCCTCTCTCCTCCTCTTTCCCCTCCACTCCTAATCCAACAAGGAAAGGAGGAGTCCAACTCCAGTGGGAGTAGGACTCCTCTGGCGCGCCCCTCTGGCGGCCGCACCTTTCCTTGATCCTTTATATCTGGCGGGGGCACCCTAGAGACAGAACAATTGATCGTTTGATCTTTTAGCCGTGTGTGGTGCCGCCCTCCACCATAATCCACCTCGATAATCATGGCGGTGCTTAGGCAAAGCCTGCGTCGGTAGAACATCATCATCGTCCTGCGCCGTCGTCTTGTGAAACTCTCCCTCAATACTCGGCTGGATCGGAGTTCGAGGGGCGTCATTGAGCTGAGCGTGTGCTGAACTTCGGAGGTGTCGTGCGTTGATACTTGATCGGTCGGATCATGAAGGCGTCGACTACATCAACGCATTGTGCTAACGATTCGCTTCGGTCTCACGGTACATGGACAACCTCTCCCCCTCGTTGCTATGCACCACCATGATCTTGCATGTGCGTAGGAATTTTTGAAATTACTCGTTCTAATGATGGCATTGAGCCTGGTTTATGTGTAGATGTCATATGCAGTAGAACACAAGTGAGTTGTGGGCGATATAAGACATCTGCTTACCGACATGTCATACTTTAGTTGGCGGTATTGTTGGATGAAGCGGCCGGACCGACATTACGCGTGCGCTTCACGCGAGACTGGTTCTACCGAGCATGCTTTGCACAATTGGCTGGCGGGTGTCGGTTTCTCAACTTTAGTTGAGCGAGTGTGGCTACGCCCGGTCCTTGCGAAGGTTAAAACAACACCAACTTGACAAACTATCGTTGTGGTTTTGGTTCTTGCTAAGCTCAGTAGCAGCCACGTAAAACTTGCAACAACAAAGTAGAGGACGTCTAACTTGGTTTTGCAGGGCATGTTGTGATGTGATATGGTCAAGACATGATGCTAAATTTTATTGTATGAGATGATCATGTTTTGTAACGAGTTATCGACAAGCTGGCGAGAGCCATATGGTTGTCGCTTTATTGTATGCAATGCAATGCATACTGTAATGCTTTACTTTATCACTAAGCGGTGGCGATAATCGTAGAAGCATAAGATTGGCGAGGCGACAACAATGCTACAATCGAGATCAAGGTGTTGCGCGGCTGGCGATGGTGATCATGGCGGTGCTTGAAGATGGAATCCAAGCACAAGATGATGATTACCATATCATATCACTTATATTGATTGCATGTGATGTTTATCTTTTATGCATCCTATCTTGCTTTGATTGGCGGTAGCATTATAAGATGATCTCTCACTAAATTTCAAGATAAAAGTGTTATCCACAGTATGCACCGTTGCCAAAGTTAAATCGTGCCCGGACACCACATGATGATCGGGTGTGATAAGCTCTCGTCCATCTACAGCAGGTGCAAGCAAGTTTTGCACCGCAGAATTCTCGAGTTAAACTTGTGAGCCTAGCATATGCGGATATGGCCTCGGAACCTTTGAGACAGAAAGGTCGGCGTGAATCATATAGTAGATATGATCAACATAGTGATGTTCACCATTGAAAGCTACTCAATTTCACGTGATGATCGGTTATGGTTTAGTTGATTTGGATCACGTGATCACTTAGAGGATTAGAGGATGTCTATCTAAGTGGGGTTCTTAAGTAATATGATTAATTGAACTTAAATTTATCATGAACTTAGTACCTGATAGTATCTTGCTTGTTTATGTTGATTGTAGATAGATGGCCCGTGTTGTTGTTCCGTTGAATTTTAATGCGTTCCTTGAGAAAGCAAAGTTGAAAGATGATGGTAGCAATTACACGGACTGGGTCCGTAACTTGAGGATAATCCTCATTGCTGCACAGAAGAGTTACTCCTGGAAGCACCGCTAGGTGTACCACCTGCGCTAGCAACTACAGACATTGTGAATGCCTGGCAGTCACTTGTTGATGACTACTCGATATTTCAGTGTGCCATGCTTTACGGCTTAGAACCGGGACTTCAACAACGTTTTGAACGTCATGGAGCATATGAGATGTTCCAGGAGTTGAAGTTAATATTTCAAGCAAATGCCCGGATTGAGAGATATGAAGTCTCCAATAAGTTCTTGTAACATCCCAAAATTCTAAATTTTGGAATGTTATATTAAATAAATAATTATGCTTGTTTGTTTGATTGTTGTGTAACTGATTGTGTGAAATTGAGTGGAATTCAAAACTTTTTGAAAGTTAAATGAGAGGGAATAAAAGGACTTTCCCAAACTTTCATTTTGCATTTTATGATCTCAAGTGAATTCAAATTCTTTTCACCACAAAACCACGGAGAGAAGATGACATGACTTCTTCCATTTATTTAAGCGACAAGGGGTGTTGAAAATATTTGAATTTCATTTGGAAAATATTTCCAATTCTGAAACTTTATGCAACTCAATGATTTTCACGAGAGAAGATAAAATGACTTCTTCAAATTAAATGAAATATGAGTTGGGAGTTTTAAAGAATTAAATTCAAAGTTCTTTTGAATTTATTTCCAATTTGGAGTTATTTGAGTTTTATCCAAATTATTTTCTCCAAAAACAAAATATATGGAAAATAGGGTAACATGATTCCCTACATCAAAAATTGGAGAGAAATTAATTTGAAGTCATTTTGGTATTTTAAAAATGATTTTTATCGGACCAGTAGCACTGTGTGAATTATTAAAATTTGTGTGTATTTTATTTGAAACTAAAATAGTGTTCATGTTGTAGAAAATCTTTTTCTGAAAATTTTGATATATTATATGCCTATATAAAAATTTTAATTGATTTTTTTTTTGTTGTCTCTGTCAAAAAAAAATCGCTCGCTTCCCTTGACCAAAGAGCCAAGCCAATGACCCGGCCCGTGAAGGCCAAAGGCCATCGGCGCACCAGAGGAGCCACGCTCCTTTTCTTTTCCTAGTAGGACTTTTTCCTACTTTCGTTTATTCGATTTGTTTCTAGATCTTTTCCCTTTTGTTTCCTAATCCTAGTCTATTTCTTGTCCCCTACCCCAAGGAAAACCCTCCCTCCCCACTATAAATACCCAAGCACCCCCCCTCCTCCAACACATCAAACCAACACCTCTTCTCTCCTCTCCTCTCCTTGGACAGCGGTGCGGCCACCGCCGCCCGCTTGCCACGCCGCCGCCAAGTGCCGCGCGCCTCCTCGACCTCTCTGAGGTTTATATGATCTCCTCTCCACCGTCCGTGATCTCCTTTCCTCTAGGATCAACGCAACATCGGATCCGATCTTCTTCCCCAACTCCGACGACTACTCGGTGAGATCCACGAAATCCCGTAATTCATTTTTTTCAGAAAATAGCAATCTTAGAAAATTCATATCTTTTAGAGTTTTAGTATTTTGAGTGATTACAATTGCTATGTGTCACAAATTTGCTGAAGTTTCTGTTAGTGTCTCTAGATTTCAAATTTGAGTAGTTTAAATTTGAGTTTGATAAATTTTGTTCAGATTAGTATTTTGGCCATAACTTGAGTTTAAAATAGGTTTTAATTAATTCTTTTTGCTCCTGGTCACTTGTGATATTGTTTAGCTGTAGGATTTAGTTTGGTAATTTTGGAGTATTTTAAATTACATTTTAGTAAAAACAGTACTGTTTTGCTTACATAGTTGTTTTAGTTATGTAATTATTGTTTTAATTATTTTAGTTCATTCCTTTTGTAGATTTTCACTTGTTGTTATATGTTTATGTTTAGCTACAGTAGATAAATTTTTGTAGTTATTTATTAGTGTTTAGCTACTGTTTTTTTTTTGTAATTGCTTGTTTAGTTCATAGTGATAGTGGATAAAAATAGTTTTATTAGTTTTCTTTTTCCACCTCAAGTTATATTGTTTTGTTTCTGTTATTTGTGAACACATTAGTTGTTGTATTTATTTAGTATAGTTTATTAATGTTTTAAGAAATGATTTGCTGTTATAGTTGTCTTAGTGTTTTGCTAGTTGCTATATTTGTTCTAGTATTAACTAGATGGTTATAGTAGTTTTACTTTAGTTCTTTTGTTAGTTAGTAAATTAGTAATTTATTTTCTGTTATTTTATTAGATTTATATTTTCTTTGTTGTAGAAAAAATATTAGAATAATTTAGTGATGTTATGTTAAGATTTGTGTGAGTTGGTCACCACTAGTTTTTCCTTGAATTTTTCTTTGAAGTTTTTCCTTTGGTTTCGACTTGGTTTCCTTGTTGCTTTTATTTTGATTGAGTATTGTTATGAGTGTTAGAATTGTTTGCTAGGATGTTTGCTTATGTGAATGCTATGTTTGACTATATAGATTTTCAGCGGAGTGACGATTAGTTCTACCAAGTCATTTACGACGACGTTGTTATCTTCATCAAGTATTACGAGCAAGTTCACTTTGACCATGCTTTCATACCTATGTTTTATTGCATTTAGTGGCATCTTTGTAACAACTCTCGATGGTGATCTGAATTCTTGTAGTTGAGTAGTATGCATGAGGTAGGAACCCATCCCTGTTACCAAGCCGAGGCGTCATTTATTTTAAGGCTACGCTATAGTAAGCAGGGTTGGTATGAGTGCTTCGAGTGGTGTGAAGAAGGAGGACTCTCGTCAATGGCGACAACTCCATGATGGCATCTGCAAGGACTGCATTTTCAAGGCCTCAAGACTTCAAGACTCGAGACAAGAATTCAATACACACTCTTTGGGTGAAGGGCGGTTGTGGGCACCACTGGAGAAACCGATGGTTGGCGGGATGCATGGAGAAGCGCCATGACATCTTGCGAGCTTCACCCAGACTCAAAGAGCGGAAGAATACTTCATGCCGGAAGCTTACAATGCAACCGCAAGTCACTATGGGCTCTGGCTTGGTTGACCTTAGTTGTGACTCTGGCTGGGGCGGTGCTAGCAGATGTAGAACTACGGTAGGATTGGATGAGCCTTTGGGCGGTGGTCGGAGGAACTCTTGGAAGACCATGTTTGATCGTCTTGTTCTCAAACACCCTGAAGTGCGAGAGCGTAAAAGAGGATCGAATCTTGCGGGTAAAGTGTACAAACCTCTGCGAGAGGGTTTAAACCTAATCGATTAGCCGTGTCCCGATTCTGAGACAATTTGAGCCTCACGGACTTGGATCTATCTGGAACTCTCAACACGGATTGATAACAATTGTGGGCAACTTATGATGATTTTGGACTATGAGACATCGGTTGGCGGAACCATGTCATGATAGAAAACTCCATAGTACAGACTTCATTTATTCCTTTGATGTAGGGAAAAATAAATCAGCTTTTACATAAACAAAACTCAAACACGAGCCACAAAGCCATATTGCATATAGTATAGTTTTATCATCTGTTTTCTCATGTAGTGATCTTGCGGTACATTCAATGTCTGACCTACGGCTACAAGCGTATCATGTTGAGATACTTTCTTCGAGCGAGTAAAAATGCAGTGCAGGGTTACGGTCTACACTCAACCTGCCGATGGCGTTGTGGGACTCCACACCGACTATTGGTTTCGTTGTGACTTATGAGGTATATATCAGTTTCGTTATTTATACATGTGATTGCACTTTGATATATACATTGATGTCTTGTGTGTGCCGACATACTGATCGAGGATGGCACAAATACCACGAGGCTTGACCGTCACGAGGTCGGGTCGCTCTGATTCTCTGTTGCAAGATGGAGGTGAATAGTTACATCGGTGAGCATATACTCGGAATATGCAGGTATAACAATCACTTGATTCAAGCTGGGAGTTAATCTTCCGGATGATAGCGTCATTGACAGAATTCTTCAATCACTGCCACCAAGCTACAAGAGCTTTGTGATGAACTATAACATGCAAGGGATGGATAAGACCATTCCCAAGCTCTTACATAATGCTAAAGGCTGCGGAGGTAGAAAACAAGAAGGAGCATCAAGTGTTGATGGTCAATAAGACCACAAGTTTCAAGAAAAAGGGCAAAGAAGAAGAAGGGAACTTCAAGAAGAACAGCAAGCAAGTTGCTGCTCAGAGAAAAACCAAATGCTGGACCTAAGCACGAGGCCAGAGTGCTTCTCTGCCAAGCATTTGGTCCTTTGAGCGGAACTGCCCCAAGTATTTGGCGGATAAGAAGGATGGCAAGGTGAACAAAGGTATATGTGATATACATGTTATTGATGTGTACCTTACTAGAGCTCATGTGCTTTGGGTATTTGATCTGGTTCTGTTGCTAATATTTACCGTCGAAGCAGGGACTACGGATTAGCGAACAACGGCCAGGGCGAGGTGACGATGCTGGCGTGGGAAAGCGGTTCCAAAGTCGATGTGATCGTCGTCACACGCTACCTCTACATCTACCTTGAGATTAGTATTAGACCTAAATAATTGTTATTTGGTGCGGCGTTGAGCATGAGCATTATATCTGGATCTTGTTTGATGCGAGGCGGTTATTCATTTAAATTAGAGAATAATGGTTGTTCTATTTATATGAGTAATATCTTTTATGGTCATGCACCCTTGAAGAGTGGTCTATTTTGATGAATCTCGATAGTAGTGATACACATATTCATAATGTTGAAGCCAAAAGATGCGAGTTGATAATGATAGTGCAACTTATTTGTAGCACTTGCCGTTTAGGTCATATTGGTGTAAAGCGCGTGAAACTCCATCTTGATGGACTTTTGGAATCACTTGATTATGAATCACTTGGTACTGCGAACCATGCCTCATGGGCAAGATGACTAAACGCCGTTCTCGGTACTATGGAGAACACAGATTTGTTGGAAATCATACATACTGGATGTATGTGGTCCGATGAATATTGAGGCTAAGTGGCGTATATCGTTATTTTCTCACCTTCACGGATGATTTGAGCGAGATATGGGTATATCTACTTAATGAAACATAAGTCGAAACATTTGAAAAAGTTCAAAAGAATTTCAGAGTGAAGTTGAAAATCATCGTAACAAGAAAATAAAGTTTATCTGATCAGATCGTGGAGGAGAATATTTGAATTCTGAGTTTGGTCTACATTTGAAACAATGCGGAATAGTTTAGCAACTCCGCCACGGAACACCACAGCGTAATGGTGTGTCTGAACATCATGTCGTACTTTACTAGATATGGTGCAGTCTATGATGTCTCTTACTGATTTACGCTATCATTTTGGGGTTATGCTTTAGAGACAGCTGCATTCACGTTAAATAGGGCACCATCGAAATCCATTGAGGCGGCGCCTTATGAGCTGTGGTTTCGCAAAGAAACCAAAGTTGTCGTTCTTAAAGTTTGGGGCTGCGATGCTTATGTGAAAAATCTTCAACTTTGATAAGCTCGAACCCAAATCGAATGTGTCTTCATAGGATACCCAAAGGAGGCTGTTGGGTACACCTTCTATAACAGGTCGAAGGCAAGACATTCATTGCTAAAATGGATCCTTTCTAGAGAAGGTTTCTCTCGAAAGAAGTGAGTGGGAGGAAAGTAGAACTTGATGAGGTAGCTGTACCTTCTCCCTTATTGGAAAGTAGTTCATCCACGAAGCCGGTTCTGTGACACCTACACCACTTAGTGAGGAAGTTAATGATGATGATCATGGAACTTGAGATCAAGTTATTCTTGAACCTCGTGGAGGTCGACGGTAAGATCCGCACGAGTGATGCGGTAATCATGTTACGGAGGTTATGTTACTAGACCATGGCGAACCTCGAACTATGAAGAAGCGACGGTGAGCCCAGATTCCATAAAATGGCTTGAGGCCATGAAATCTTAGATGGGATCCATGTGAGAACAAAGTGTGGACTTTGGTTGACTTGCCCAATGATGGGCAAGCCATTGAGAATAAATGGATCTTCAAGAAGAAGATGACAGCAGCGGTAATATTCTGCCTATAAAGCTCGACTTGTTGCAAAGGTTTTGACAAGTTCAAGGGATTGACTACGATGAGACTTTCTCTGCGTGGCGATGCTTAAGTCTATGCGAATCATGTTAGCAATTATCGCATTTTATGATTATGAAATTTGGCAAATGGATGTCAAAGCTGCATTCTGAATGGATTTACGGAAGAAGAGTTGTATATGATGCAACGAGAAGGTTTTTCGATCAAAGGGAGCTAACAAAGTGTGCAAGCTCTAGCGATCCATTTATGGACTGGTGCAAGCCTCTCGGAGTTGGAATAAACATTTTGATAGTGTGATCAAAGCACTTGGTTTTATACAGCCTTTTGGAGAAGCTTTGTTGAGGAGTCTGGATTAGGGGTGTCCGGGATAGCGAACTATCACCGTTGGCGGACTCTGGACTATGAAGATACAAGATTGAAGACTTCATCCGTGTCGGATGGGACTTTCCTTGGCGTGGAAGGCAAGCTTGGCGATACGGATATGTAGATCTCCTACCATTGTAACCGACTACTGTGTAACCCTAACCCTATCCGGTGTCTATATAAACCCGAGGGTTTTGTCCATAGGATGAACAACAATCATACCATAGGCTAGCTTCTAGGGTTTAGCCTCTCGATCTCGTGGTAGATCCACTCTTGTACTACCCATATCATCAATATTAATCAAGCAGGGTAGGGTTTTACCTCCATCGAGAGGGCGAACCTGGGTAAAACATCGTGTCCCTTGTCTCTGTTACCATCCGCCTAGGCGCGCTGATTCGGGACCCCCTACCGAGATCCGCGGTTTGACACCGACATTGGTGCTTTCATTGAGAGTTCCTCTGTATGCGTCATCCTTAGGCCGATGGCTCCTTGATCATCAACAACGCCAGCGGTCAAGGTGAGACTTTTCTCCCGGACAGATCTTCGTATTCGGCGGCTTTGCTGCGGGCAATTCACTTGGCCATCTGGAGCGAGTCAGCTTCGCCCTGGCCATCGAGTCAGATTTGGGAGTTTGAACTACCGTCCGACATCTGCGGAGACTTGATCTTGACGGATTCGAGCCACAATAGCGCGCCGCCTTGTCTCGATGGAGCGCGATCTAGCTCTGCCTTGAGCAGTGCCACGGAGGCCGCACCGATGTCGCTCCGACCCTTAGCTCGGGCCGACTCCGCCGATCGAGGGCAGTGGTTGGACACCGCCTCGGGGATCGATCTCTGGCGATTAGGCGAACTCCATCCCTGTCGCTGCGAAGACCGTGACTCCAGGTGCGGACTCCGAACCCTCTGCGCCCATAATCGAATCAATTGGGCGCGGTTATGGAGTTCCTGCCGCGAACATCTTCAGCACTCTCCTTTGGCGACATCCTGAATTCTTTGAAGTCTCTTTCTTTATCGGAGAGCCTGGCGGACTACGGTCGGGGAAGGTTGAGATCTGCAGACGGCGAAGAAATTCGGCGCCCACCCACCACCACTTTGTAGCCACGATCGATGATTTAGCAAACATGCTCGACTTGACTCGAAGACATCGGCGGTATGGACGGCGATCTTTGGAGGCGACCAGAACCAGCGCCTCAGGGCCTTTGGAAGGCCACCTCGTCATCGACATATACATGGTGGACATCCCAAAAGATGGGAGCAGCGATGGAACAGCGGAGGATGACCCCTCAAGAAACAGCCCAAGCGCGGCGTCGGTGGCGCCGCTCTAAATCCGCCACAGCAAAAATGGTGATTCAACACGAGAGATAATAACACCCGGACGGTGCGAAGACAACCCCCCTCGGCAGGATTCAGCACGGGAGGAGGAAGCCAGCCCTCATGATGGCGGCGGGCGAGGGGAGGTGGAGGGCGAGTAATTATATGCCTCCCTCCGAAGATGAGGCAAGCCTCGGCGGCAGCAATTTGTCGTTCCTAAGGATCCCGCCGAACAGGAGTGTTTCAAGCGGGCTTATGGCCACGGCAAGCAAACTCAAGAAAAAGCAGCGGCAACTTAGAGCTGACCAAGACCTGCTAGTGGCGGATGGTGAAGTCCTTGCGGCGAAAATCTGAACTCGAGCGCCCCTCCAAGAGATACCCAAAATGCAGGCTGCTACCCCAATTAGAGAAGCAGCACCCAAACCTACATTACCGGCGCATGATGCGGCCGGCCGGCCACCCGTAATCCTGACGGAGAGGCCTCTAGACCCTCCATTCAAGCCGCACTCGGCGTCGCTCGAAAAGTACCAAGGCGCGAAGCGCACCGGACCTATGAGACATATTGGAGGACAAGGCAAGGCAAAAAAGATCGATCTACGGATGGCGTGGGCGCCCCGACGCGTGATGATAACCGTCACGGCGGATCTGACAATTCGGCGGGCGAACCACGATGAACAAAGCTCATTTGAGTTGCGTCGTGATATAGCTCAATATAGGCGCGCACACCACTATGCTTCACGAGAAGTGATAGATCATCAAATCCCGAGGGTTTCAAACCCGTAAACATCAAATCATGCGATGGCACAACAGATCCTGCGGTTTGGATGAGGACTACCTCCTCCATATCCACATGGCCCTTGGCGATGATCTACGCCATCAAATACCTCCCACTCAAGCTTAAAGGACCAGTTCGGCATTGGCTTAACAGCTTGCCGGAGAATCAATTGGTTGTTGGGAGGACACAGAAGCGCATTCCTTGATAACTTCGGGGCACATCGTGCGACCACCATCGTTGATGACCTCAGCCACATAATTCAGCAGCGAAGAATCGGCGGATAATTACGGACACGGTTCTAACCAAGAAAAATCAAATCGTTGTTGTCCGGATCGAGAGGCCCTTGCAGCCTTCAAACATAACATCCTGACGAGTGGCTTGCCCGGCACCTAGGGCAGGAAAAGCGAAATCCATGGCAGCCCTCACAGCGCTCATGACCCGCTTTTGCGCGGGGAGGACGGCTGGCTAGCTCGTAATGCTTATCGGGACCCGATTCCAAGTCACATCGATCTAGCGGTAACACCTCATATCACTTTGCGGCCTCACGCCACGGTATCCCCACAGGCGTCGCGTTACCATGGCCGGGACCATTTAGCCTTATGTCTCACGTATATGGTAGTGTCGCTAGCATCCATATGATGAAGAACCGGGCGACATGGCTGATCGTGAACCCAAGCGGCGCTAACCCATGGGGACAGGCATACATGAATCACATCGAGCATGCCGGTCATCAGCGTGTGAATCGGGCTGTAACCTTTGGGCTATGAGGACTCCGGTATCCGGGCTGTAGCAGGCTAAGCGGGACTCGGATGTCACCGCGTGACATTTCCCGAAGGAACGAGACATAAGCGAAGTGAAACACATACCGGCCGATCAAGTGTCCAGCGGTAGTCTTTGAGCTAGCGGACTCGGTGAACCGGTGTGGCGGACTACTATCGCTCGGAAGCACTAGACTACATTTCCCCATATGAGAGGCTGCCAAGGATAAACAACTAGATTGTGGATCCCACATATCAAGCATTTCAAACATACACACAATATGCTCAATATGTGTAAATACAACATGGCATCACAACATAACTCTCGACTCAAATATTTATTCATTAGGCTCAGGAGGCGAGATATTACAAACATGGGTCTCATGACCCAATACTCGAAACATACAAGTCAAAGCACAAGCGGAAACTTAACATGTGCGAGTCGAGACATTACAAATGAAAAAGGCTGAGAAGCGACTATCTACGAGATCCTGCGAGGGCACAAGATCGTAGCTGAGGTAACAAGCTAAGCGTCGAAGTCCACAGCGGAACTACTAAGCGAGACTAGAAGTCTCTCTGCAAAAACATAAAATAAGCAAGCGTGAGTACAAGCGTACTCAGCAAGACTTACATCAGAACTAACTACATATGCATCATTATCAAAAAGGGGTGGTGGAGTTTGGTGCGACAAGCCAGCTTTGACTCGGTGGCTATCTGAACTACATTTGCAAGTAACTCTTTTGAGGTGGCGCTGCGAATCCACATATTCACCATATCAATACACCACTATGGATCGCTCCCGTCTCCCTCGAGAACGCCATCCATAGCACTCACGCTTATCTTGTGCATTTTAGAGTATCCACTTTCACTTGTCTATGAACTGATATAGGCAACCCGAAGTCCTTTTCGTGGACACGGCTATTCGAATAGATCATATTAACCACTGCAGGGGTGTACTTCTTCACTGCGCTCTCACCACTTACGCGTTTACACGACATGTACTCGGCAACCTTCAGCGGAAGCCCAGCGTGGGTGTCGGCCACGACCTACCTAAACACTCAAGTCCCTAGTCCAGGTTTATCGCCTATTAGGGTTCCATCCGCGAGAGTCCGGCGAGGTTTCCACTACGGCCCCGAGCGATGTGTGCAGGGTTCGAGATACCAAGCAGGCATTAAATTTTGCAGGCCACGGTGTATCTACGCATCATAGCCCACCCCTAGGGTCAGCGCTACATACGACCTCCAACACATATCCTACAAACACGAAACTAGTTGCAACTCACAGACGAGAGGACAAGGGTGGTAAGAAGCCAAGAGAGAGTCAATTAAGGATCCCAATGTGTGGTAGTAACTGTTTCATGGATCACAAACACAGAACTCAGTTCTGAGGGCGGCTTCAATGAGACAACCCACCATGTACTCCTACATGGCCTCTCACTTCTACCTTTACCAAATCGTGTTCACACACTTAGCTCACACATAGTAGGACATGTTCACACACCTCCAGATTCATCCCGATGAATCGGACGACTCAACTCTAAGCGTAGCAGGCATGACAAACAAGCATGAATGAGTAGGCACAACAGGGCTCAAGAACTCCTAATCATGCTAGTGGGTTTCATCTAATTCTTGTGGAATGACATGTCATGAGGTGGATAAAGGGGTTCGATTACATGATAAGTAACACATGAGTCGTTGTTGTCCTAATGCAGTAAAATAGAGCAGGAGGCGAGAGGTGGGATTATATCGGAATGAACAAGGGGTTTTGCTTGCCTGGCACTTCTGAAGATAATATTGTTCTTCATCGGTGTCATCGAACAATCGTCGGAACATCGTCTACTGAGAGGGGACAAACACCGGCAACTGAGAAAGAACACAATCAATGCAATGCACAATCACATGAATGACATGTCATGTTAAGGTACTGAATTCACCTAATGCAATATCTAGCCAAGTTAATTGAAGTGGAACTCAAACAAGAACAAATTCCAACTCCAAATGTTATTTCATAAATTGCCCTAATCATCATTTGTCCTTTTCAGTGAGGTTAACTTGTTCAAACATGCATGATCATGGCATAAACAGATTCTTCATATTTTTCTGATCATTTTCATATATAACTTATTTCCATTGGAGTTATAGATTATTTTCTATGAATTTTAGAAGTTTTGGATATATTCTGGAATTTCTGAATTAAATTAAATCGAGAAAACCTATTCTGCATGACATGGCGTCGGTGTGGCGTCGGCAAGTCAACGAGGCGGTCCAGGTCAAAGCCGACACTGTGGGCCCTGCGTGTCGATGGAATTAGATTAGCTAAAAACAATTAGTACTAATCTAACTAATTAAGGGCGGGCCCACATCGATGAAGTCGGAGGAAAAGTCAAATCAGGCGGTGGGGTCAACCACGCGGTCAATGGGTCGTGATGCGTGGCGTTTAGCCGCCAGCCGAGAATCGAGCCATGGCGGAGGCTTCGAAGCGAGCCACATGGCATCGTTCGGCCGTGGTTTGTTGCGTTGAGAGCGCGATGGCGCGCATCTAGTAATTAGCGGTGGTAGGTCTTTGGAGTGGCTGGAAAAATAGGCTGGCAGCAGCGTTGGCGGCTGCCGGGCTTCAGACGAACTTCGGGGGAAATTCGTCGCTGGAAACCTGGCGGGAGAGTGCGGAGGGTGCTGCGGAGCTCCAGGAACACGGTGAAGTCGCGGTGAAAGCGCTCGATTTGCGGCTATAGGTGGCGGTGGCTATAAGCGGCGACATGGCGGCGGCGAAAACTCTCGGTTGCGGCGGTTGGCGCGGTTAGAAGCGAGCGACCGTGGGGAGAGAAGCAGACGGTGAGCTCCGTGGATCCCGTAGAGGTGAATGGCGAGCTCGGGGAAGACCCGAGCAGCGGCGGGTCGGGCGGCGATCCTCGGTGGCGAGAGGAAAAAAAGCTTATCGGGCGGCGCTTGAGGCCCTTCAGTCCGTGGCTCGGTGAGGAGGTATGGAACAAAGTGGCGAACTTCGAGGATAGCTTCAGGCGGCTCGGGGATAGCCGTGGCAGCGGTGGATGCGTCGGCGGCGTGGCGCGTTCGGTTGATGCGAGAAGGCGGAGGAGGAGAGGCACGGGAGAGAGTGAGAGGGCCAGAAGTGCGTGGCGTCTCCGTGGCGTCGTCTAGAACACCGGGAGGAGCAGGCGAGGCGGGGAGGAGGAGGTGGCGGCGGCAGGCGCCACGCGCCTCATCCTACAGCGAGGAGGAAGGCGACACGGAGAGTAAGCGGTGGGCTGGGCCGTCTTGGGCAGTTGGTGGTGCAGTGCTAACTCTCTCTCTCTCTGTGTTATTTTATTTATTGTTTCATTTTCTATTATTTACAGTAACCGGGGCTTTATTAAAATACTTAGACACCTCCGAAATCATGTAACTAATCATGGCTACTGTTTAGAATATATCAACGAGTAAACATTTTAGTTTATGATTATTTGAGTATTTAAAATATTATTTAGCAATTAAATGCCCAAATGCAAATACCATATGATTTAACTCAAAAATCCGAATGGCCTAGAAATATGTGCACCATTTTTGGCGGAGATTTTAAACCAATCCAAAAATGATAAACTTTTAGAAGGGCATTTGGGTTCGTGAGAATATTTTTATTTGAACCTAGTTGATTTGGTTTGGTGCTAGGGTTTGAGCAATCCCCATCTCAATTTTCAAATAAGTTTAAACATGATGCATGGATGATGAACCTAATTACAATCAGATCTAGGGCTGTGACAACTCACCCCACTAAACAAGAATCTGGCCGAGATTCAAGGCGTGAGTAAGAGGAAAGGGGAGTCACAAAACTATCACAATCTTCATGATCCATTTGCCCTTCTCGAAGATGTTGATTCATTCCATCATCTCGGTCTTGGCGTCTTTGCTTTGAGATCTTCACTCGACACGACAACAGAAGAGGAAATCCTCAGAGTTTAATCTTCTTGAAGATCGAGCAACTCAAGATCAGTTCATGGAGAGCGTAAGAACAACTCTTGAGTTGAGACACCAAACACACATTAGGAATGATGGTAAAGAAATGGATGTGAAGGTTCAAATTGGTAGGCAACCATTCCGCTTAAGTAAAATGGTGCATGGTTTCAAAGTAACAAGGAGATGATTGCCATGATTCCATAACGGGACACCTTAGGAAAGGTGACTCCTAGAATGATTCCCTTAAGTGGCAAAAAGAATTACTTTTGATACAAAGATCATTGAAACTCTTTATACCAGCCTAAGGCAATCACAAACGATCGTTTGGTGGAGTGCAAAGGAATGGCATACCCAGACTAGAATGGATGATGTGGACTACCTTGTTGAAGACAACGCAATGGATGATTTTTGCTTATCACCGGAAATGGATGGAACCCATGGTAGGACCACTTCTAAAGATGATCCTGAACAACAACTGCTGAGAGAGCAGCCCATGGGAAATTGGCACAATAGCGGTGCAAGCTGGAACAACATGCAAATGTTGGGAAGGTTCCAACCATCATATCTGCCTGAGATTCAGATCTGGTTAGAAGCAGGATGCTTCAGACTCATCAAGTCTAGAAAGAGAACTGAAAGTTTGCAACACAAATCGACGAGATGACGTTGCGAGATTCTCGGGGAATGAACCGCGATAGCATGCTCCAAGACATGAGCTAGTTCTGCTACAAACCTGTGGACACGCTGTCCAAGACAAGCATGACCATGTTGTAGTCTTATAATAAAACACTACCGAGTTCAGGTGGGGAACCATCATCGAGGATATCGCAGTCTTGTGCATTACCATGGATTAGCATAACTCCTTCTCCTACAACAAATCCGTCAATGGCTTGGTGTGCTAGGAAACACATATGGAGTGGGGCGGCCAACCTATCAACCCATAGGGCGCCGCACGTGCATGACTAACTTGGGGCGATTCGGAGGAAACAAGACAAAGCTTTCTCAATTCAATGACAACTTGCATCAGATGCACATGAATTAGAGGAAGTCACTACTTTCATCCAAACATATGCTTCATGAATGAAACACGAAGAAATGCTTACAAGTTTCCAACACTAGGTTGATGTTCAACATGACTCATGGGGAGACAAAATGCTGGCGATGGGCCCAACAACAACTCATGGGATTTCCATATCCTTTGGACTTCCACCATCATGTGAACACGGTGATAGCATTGGTGGGACCAAAGATGTAATGGTGTATGCTCGAGGATCAACCACGAGTAAGACAACATCACAAATATCGTTGGTTCTGATTTGACTTGACGATAGCCACACTCAAATCAAAGGATTGATAAGACAATAGGTCCAACAACTGATCACGAGGACCAATCGATGAAGATATCATCTTTCTTCAACACACACTACACAAGAATATCCCTTTGGAGCGAACTAAGTTAGGCAAGCTTTTATCTTCCAACTCTCCAAGTTGTTGTCTAAGCAACCAACTAGCTCGGGGATATCCAACACAGATTCTTGGAGAAAGGTGGTTCACAAGAAACCAACTTGATCACGAACTCAACATAACAGTCGAGGAAACAACCGGTAACACTTCCAAGAAGATATTTGGAAAGTCACGAACCACCGGTATGTTACTAAGCTCGAGAACAATCTTGCTTTTGAGGCAAGACGATATGATCAAATGAGTGAGGACTTGACAAGATCCTAACTCATCAATCAAAGTGTGCACCAGAAATAAGGACTAGGTAGCACGATCAATCTTAGGATGATGATTTAATAATCAACACGCTAAGAATGAGGATATTGTCCATTAGCTGCCAAACAGCGAGTTGCTCGAGTATTGATTTCACATCACAATTCACTTGTCGGCATTCGGTTGCGACAACACGGAACCGAGGAATGAATAATGATGGCGAGAAGTATCTTTGCATCGAAATTCATAAAGAAGGTGCAATTCTCATGACACTCTTGACATAAAGATGGTAACACTCCGGTGAAACGGAACAAAAGCTGGATTGGCATTTTGTTTTGCAGAATACAACTACTTTAACCACTCCAAGAAATGGAGAAAGGTGCTGGAGTTTGTTTCTCCTAGTCATTCGAGCAGAATGGCAGCGGACCACAAGGAAAATGGGCATCGATGAGCGAATCACACATACTCTTGGTTATCAAGCGATAGAGGATGGTGGGATACAACTAAAGAGAGCAACTCAAAGGAACATATAATTTTCGAGTTGTGGATGCATAGATTAGTATGTCGAGTAAGCTCAACATTTCTTGGGATAATCCATGCGAGAGAAGGTAGAAACTGGCAGATTCACAATTATGGATGGAGAAATCATCGAGAGCACTCGATTGTGATCCTTGGTTCCGAGGCACTTCTGCCTTATTGGTTCATGGTATTCGAAAGAAAGAAATACCACGACCTCGAGGACTAATGCAAAGGTTACTAATATCCTAAAGGAACTAGCAAATACTAACAACATGAAGTAGGATGAATCTCGGGTTCAGAAACCCAGGAGTAGAATACCTACTAACTAATAACATCACGGGATGCTTTCAAGAATAATGGCCAGAATCATCACACTGTGGATACAAAAGCATTGCTAAATTGCTAGGTGACTCCGTAAAACACCTAGGGTCATAATAATAGCTCCAACATATATGTCAAGGCAATAAATTACCTCAACATACTAATTAGTGTGCTTAATCTGGCCCAGATGAACATTAGAAAAGGAGAGAAGGATTTGCAAATGCATCGGACTATTTAGAGACACAGGATGACTCGGACAGCATAACGGACTGTAAATGCTCAAAAGATTTGAGACATCATGCAAAATGGTGGCATAACCACTCTACAACAACATAACAAGATTCGAGATCAACGGTTAACATACTGAAATAGTAGGGCTGAGCTGAAGCTTAAACCCAACAATCTTAAAGTCTATGGATTAGTACCGTCATCACGATAGATAGATGAGAAGCCTAGTTCTTAAACCCGTAGAAGAAGAGGATGACTCGGATCGAGAAGGCCATGAGGTATAAGGAGTAAAAAGAGCCTTCGTTCCTTCCACAATCAATTCCTTACATAACTAAAGCATTTCTAGACACAACTTGACCCGGTTTGGCTTGGTAATCCTCTGACGCAGTCGGGGCTCGATACCAGCGCTATCGGGACCCGATTCCAAGTCACATCGATCTAGCCGCTAACACCTCATATCACTTTGCGGCCTCACGCGCGGTATTCCACAGGTGTCGCCTTACCATGGCCGGGACCGTTTAGCCTTTTGGCTCACGTATATGATAGTGTCGCTAGCATCCATATGACAGAGAACCGGGCCGACATGGCTGGTCGTGAACCAAAGCGGCGCTAACCCATGGGGACAGGCATACATGAATCACATCGAGCATATCGGTCATCAGCGTGTGAATCCGAGGCTGTAGCCTTTGGGCTATGGACTCTGGTATCCCGGTACTGTAGCAGGCTAAGCGAGACTCGGATGTCACAGCGTGACATTTCCCCAAAGGACAGACATAGGAGCGAAGTGAAACACATGCCCGGCAGATCAAGTGTCCAAGCGGTAGTCTTTGGGCTAGCAGGACTCCGGTGAACCGGGCTGTAGCGGACTACTATCGCTCGGGAAGCACTAGATTACATTTCCCCATATGAGAGGCTGCCAAGGATAAACAACTAGATTGTCGGATCCCACATATCAAGCATTTAAAACATACATACAATATGCTCAATATGTGTAAATACAACATGGCATCACAACATAACTCTATGACTCAAATATTTATTCATTAGGCTCAGGGGCGAGATATTACAAACATGGGTCTCATGACCCAATACTCGAAACATACAAGTCAAAGCACAAGCGGAAACTTAACATGTGCGAATCTGAGACATTACAAATGAAAAAGGCTGAGAAGCGACTATCTACCGAGATCTGCCGAGGGCACAAGATCGTGGCTGAGGTAACAAGCTAAGCGTCGAAGTCACAGCGGAACTACTAGCGAGGAAGTCTCTGCAAAAAACATAAAATAAGGCAAGCGTGAGTACAAGCGTACTCAGCAAGACTTATCGAACTAACTACATATGCATCATTATCAAAAGGGGTTGTGGAGTTTGGTGCAGCAAGCCAGCTTTGACTCGGTGGCTATCTGAACTACATTGCAAGTAACTCTTTTGAGGTGGCGCTACGAGTCCACATATTCACCATATCAATACACCACTATAGATCGCTCCGTCTCCCTCGAGAGCGCCATCCATAGCACTCACGCTTATCTTGTGCATTTTAGAGTATCCACTTTCACTTTGTCTATGAACTGATATAGGCAACCCAGAAGTCCTTTTTCGTGGACACGGCTATTCGAATAGATCATATTAACCCTGCAGGGGTGTACTTCTTCACTGCGCTCTCACCACTTACGCCGTTTACCGACATGTACTCGGCAACCTTCAAGCGGAAGCCCAGCGTGGGTGTCGGCCACGGCCTACCTAAACACTCAAGTCCCTAGTCCGGGTTTATCGCCTATTCGGGTTCCATCCATGAAGTCCGGCGAGATTTCCACTATGCCCCGAGCGATGTGTGCGGGGTTCCCGAGATAAGCAGGCATTGATTTTGCAGGCCACGGTGTATCTACGCATCATAGCCCACCCCTAGGGTCAGCTCTACATACGACCTCAACACATATCCTACAAACACGAGAAACTAGTTGCAACTCACAGACGGAGAGGACAAGGGTGGTCAAGAAGCGAGAGAGTCAATTAAGGATCCCAATGTGTGGTAGTAACTGTTTCATGGATCACAAACACAGAAATCAGTTCTGAGGGCGGCTTCAATTAGACAACCCACCATGTACTCCTACATGGCCTCTCACCGCTACCTTTACCAAATCGTGTTCACACACTTAGCTCACACAGTGGGACATGTTCACACACCTCGATTCATCCCGATGAATCAGACCTAACTCAACTCTAAGCGTAGCAGGCATGACAAACAAGCATGAATGAGTAGGCTGGGCTCAAACAACTCCTACTCATGCTAGTGGGTTTCATCTAATTCTTGTGGAATGACGAGTCATCACGAGAGGATAAAGGGTTCAGCTACATGACAAGTAACACATGAGTTGTTGTTGTCCTAATGCAGTAAAATAGAGCAGGAGCAAGAGAGTGGGATTATATCGGAATGAACAAGGGGTTTTGCTTGCACAGCACTTCGAAGATAATATAGTTCTTCATCGGTGTCATCGAACAATCGTCGGAGCGTTGTCTCTTGAGAGGGACAAACACGGCAAGCGAGAAAGAACACAATCAATGCAATGCACAATCACATGAATGACATGTCATGTTAAGGTACTGAATTCACCTAATGCAATATCTAGCCAATTTAATTGAAGTGGAACTCAAACAAGAACAAATTCCAACTCCAAATGTTATTTCATAAATTGCCCTAATCATCATTTGTCCTATTCAGTGAGGTTAACTTGTTCAAACATGCATGATCATGGCATAAACAGATTCTTCATATTTTTCTAATCATTTTTCATATATAACTTATTTCCATTGGAGTTATAGATTATTTTCTATGAATTTTAGAAGTTTTGGATATATTCTGGAATTTCCTGAATTAAATTAAATCCAGAAAACCTATTACTGCGTCAGCATGACGTCGGTGTGATGTCAGCAAGTCAACAGGGGCGGTCCAGGTCAAACTGACCTGTGGGCCCTGCGTGTCAGTGGAATTAGATTAGCTAAAAACAATTAGTACTAATCCTAACTAATTAACGAGGCGGGCCCCACACATCGATGAGTCGGAGGAAAAGTCAAACCGGGCGGTGGGGTCCACCCACGCCCGGTCAGCAGGTCAGCGATCGCCGGCGTTTAGCCGCCCAGCGAAATCGAGGCTGTGGCGGAGGAGCTCGAGCGAGCCACATGGCATCGTTCGGCCGTGGTTTGTTGCGTTGACAGCAGCGATGGCGCGCATCTAGTGGTGGCGGTGGTAGGTGCTGGGGTGGCGAAAAAGTGGCGGCGGCGGCGTTGGCGGCTGCGGACTTCAGACGAACTGGGGTAAATCGCTAGGAAAGCCTGGCAGGAGGTGCGGAGGGTCTGCGGGCTCCACAGGAACACGGTGAGTCGCGGTGAAGCGCTTCGAGTTGCGGCTATAGGTGGCCGGTGGCTATATCGGCGACATGGCGGCGGCGAAACTCTCGATTCGCGGCGGTTGGCGCGGTTAGAAGCGAGCGGCCGTGGGGAGAGAAGCAGACGGTGAGCTCACGTGGATCCCGTGAAGGTGGCGCGAGCTTCGAGGAAGAAACGAGCGGCGGCGGAATCGGCGGCGGTGATCCTCGGTGGCGAGAGGAGAAAAGCATCGAAGCGGCGCAGAGGCCCTTCGGTCCGTGGCTCGGCGAGGTAGGGAGCAAGTGGCGGAGCTTCGAGATAGCTTCGGGCGGCTCGAGGATGGCCGTGGCAGCATGGTGGTGCACATCGGCGGCAGGTAGCGTTCGGTGATCGAGGAGAGAGCGAGAGGAGGAGAGAGCAGGGAGAGAGTGAGAGGGGCGAAGTGCGTGGCGTCTCCGTGGCGTCGTCTAGGAACACCGGGAGAGCCAGGCAGAGGCGGGGAGGAGGAGGTGGCGGTGCAGGCGACCCGCGCCTCAATCCTTGGCGAGGAGGAAGGCGACGGAGGAAGCGGTGGGCTGGGCGTCTTTGGGCGGTTGGTGGCGCCGGGTGAGGCCCAAGTACTAACTCTCTCTCTGTGTGTGTTATTTTATTTATTGTTTACATTTTCTATTATTTACGTAACCCTGGGCTTTATTAAAAATACTTAGACACCTCCGGAAATCATGTAACTAATCATGGCTACTGTTTAGAATATATCCAACGATAAACATTTTAGTTTATGATTATTTGAGCATTTAAAATATTATTTAGCAATTAAATGCCCAAATGCAAATACCATATGATTTAACTCAAAATCGAATGGCCTAGAAATATGTGCACCATTTTTGGCGGAGGTTTTAAACCAATCCAAAAATGATAAACTTTCTGAAGGGCATTTGGGTTCGTGAAATATTTTATTTGAACCTAGTTGATTTGGTTTGGTGCTAGGGTTTGAGCAATCCCATCTCAATTTTCAAATAAGTTTAAACATGATGCATGGGATGATGAACCTAATTACAATCAGATCTAGGGCTGTGCGGTAACAACTTGACCAAAAACCACGGTAGTTCAGATACCAAGGACAGCAATGGCAGGTTGCATACGCAACAAGCACAAAGCGCGCGATGCTTGGCGATAATGTTGAAGATCTGGCGGTCAATGCGGATTCGAGCTCTAAACCGGTCAGCGGAAAAAGCCTTTCAAAAGAAATACCCGGGCCCGTCAAATCTGGACGAATACTCGATCGCTCGTGCCAAATACATGGCACCTGAAAAACCAGCCAACCACACCACCGAGGATTGTTGGGTCTTCAAGCAAGCGGAACAAGTTAAATGCTGAACTCAATGACAAGGGCTGCATAGCGATGGCGAGAGGAGCCCGGCCTCCGAACAATAGAGACAGAAGGCTTCCCCACAAGTGCGGACGGTGAACATGATATCGCATACCCACATACCCAAAGGGGCGGAAGCATGCACTAAGGGCGTATATGCAATGGAGCGATCGCCCAGTTCAACCCATGGTCCTCTGCCCGATCACCTTTGATCGAAGGACCACCCACTAGCATCCGCCACAGTGGATTCGCTGCGTGGTTCTTGACCCAATCATCGGAGTTCACCTCGCTAGAGTCTGATGGGGGCGGTAGCAAGCCTGAACCTGCTCTATCGGGATACGGTCGCAAAATGGGCATAGACCACTCAAGTTAAACCCACAAAGGCGACCTTTAAAGGCGTCATCCAGGTGTAGAGGCCAATTATGCAGGCTCGGTTACACTCGAAGTGATCTTGGATCCCGGATAACTTCAAATCGAAGAGTTAATCTTGACATAGTCTAAATCTGCGGCGGCTATCACGCCTTTGCTTGGGCGAACCGCATTACAAAGATCAGCAGCGGCGCCGCACTATGCGTATCTCAAGCTCAAGATGCCAAGCCCTCGAGGTAATCACGGTCAATGGAAACATCGAGCGCTCTCTCGAATGGAGGAGCACAGCTGACCCTACTCGGCGGAGGTGAAAAGCAGCCTCTCACAGCAATTCTCGAGTCCGGCTATTAAGCGTCCGGCCACCGTCAAGCGCGCCGGAGTAACCTACAACAAGACCGCTGGCACGATCCGAGCATGCGTAGCAATCCGGCCCTACCCAGCCCTCGCGAAAGTGCGAAGCGATTACTCTGGCGTACAAAACTACGCTCTGGAGATACCATGGGCATAAGGGAGGGCACGACCACGGCACGCCAGAATGCGGCTCAACGCACCGGGGGCTCCGATTGTGTCATTCTTTTCTTTCTTCTTTTCTCTTACTTTCAGGACTCCGTTTTCCGAAGCCACTGTCCAGCACTAAATTGCCGAACTCACGATGCAACAGCCGGGGAAAGCGGCTTCGTCGAGTGTCGGTGGTCTCTACTACGAGCATTATACCTGTTTTACATACCATCCGCAGCTTACCCTGGAGAGGACATATTAAATAGTCCCATCCCTTGCTTATCGCACTATTTTTATCATTACGCTTTCATTGCGGTACCTTTTGAATAAACAATACATAGCTTTTGCTTATTATTGCACTCCTTTTTTATCTATGTTCATTCATGACATGTTGCACCCGTACACTTTAGTGCGGCCAATACACCGAGGGCTTAAGTACCCCAAAAGTATGGTGTGATAAGTCCGAACACTTTCAGAAGTCGGCACCCGAACTTATAGCATTATATGCATCGGCTCGAATCATGTCTTGGGTCAATAGTTGAGTTGCCCGGCTCCCACGTTTTGGTACCTTACGTTCCGTTATATCGGCTAAGGTAGCGTTGGGAGAACAACTGCGATTGTGCCCGGTTGAGCTGGGTTGAGCACCTCGGTGGAAAGCTAAAACGGCCGTCATGATAGAGGCGAGTCGATCCTTTGTTCGAGAGGTTTTTGGGTCCCTAAAGACTTATGCGCTTAGGCGAGTCGACATTGTCCGGCCAAAGGCGTGGATAGCGCCCGAACTCGGTCTTCGAATACTAGGGGCTTCACGAAATTTAAAATTACAGAATTCTATGGCTAAGTGAGAGTGTTCAAGCACTATAAGTCTGGTTGCCTTGTTACGTTCGTTGGCGCCTCCTTGAAGGACAAGAATGGGAACAAAGGCGTCAAGTTTATCTGAACACCCAAGCACTTTCGTGGCATGGGGCTGAAATAACGACTTGCCATCTCTCAAATTTGATAAGCGGCCGCCTGAAGGTAATATTTTAAATTCACAAGCATTGCTTAAGCGCATATGAACAAGTTTTCAGCATCAGGATAACAAATGCGGGTCTATTCAAAATTACATCTTTGGAGCATTCACCGCTATAAAGCGGGCACCCTTGAGGCGCCCTCATAGTACATTTGAGACTTGCGATGCTCCTTGCCCTTTGGTGGCCCGTCCGTCACAAGCTTCTCGGCATCCAGCTTGCCCCGGTGCACTTTAGCGCGAGGCAAGGGCCAGCAGGCACCTTCAATCTGAGCGGAGGCGCTTGATGACTTCAATCCATGGACAGGCATCCACCAGCCGCCACACTAGACCGAAGTAGCTCCGGGCATGGCTTCAATAGCCACAGGCGAATTATGAGGCCCTTCATGGCCTGTTGGCGACCTTGTGGAGCTCGACCAGCTACTTCAGCTGGTCGCTCGAGAACACCGGATGTCCCGCCTCGACATCTTGAGACAGAACACCTTTTCCGTCGAGTTCCCTCCTTGGCGCGGTAGAGCGGCAGCATCGGACACCTCGGGGCAGATCTGCAAAGCAGCTCTGGAGAGCTCGGATTCGGGTAAGTAATAGATAATTCACTTTCACATGCTTGCTTTGCATAAAGAATGCCTTACCGCGCTATCTTCTTTAATGATTCAATTTCTGGAGGGCTTTTTGGCTTGACCTTGGCGGCTTTGGCACTCTCAAGAGCGACTCGGCGAGCTCGGACTCTCGAGTCTTGAGTCACGCTCAAACTCTCGTGTTTTCCACGAGCTTCCACGTGGCCCCTACTCTTGTCCGCATTTTTCTCGTATTACTTACCTTCCTTGTCCTCGAGGCAGCTTCTTGGCAAGGCCGAGCTCGTTCTCGGACGCTCGAGGCTCTGCTTCAATGCATTGACCTCTGCGGTCGGTCTGGCGGAGGTCGATGGCGCCCTGCATTCCCATATTGGCATACTTATGTTAGACTCCTGCGTATATCTTTTTAGATCCTCGGTCGGCTTTTCTTTCCGAACACGAACTAAGCATCAGGGCTATTGTCTATGCGGTAATATTTTACATATTCTAAACTTACCTCAAAGCTGTTAGAAGGCTGATACGAGGCTTGATCAGCCCGCTCTTGGCGGACTGAACTTCTGGATCACCACACTCATAGCAGTGTGGTGCTCCTCGTCGATGGGCGCCGTTAAGCGCCTCCAGCAAGCTATCCGGTGCCTCCGGATGGGCCGGAGTCACGGTGTCGCGGTCTTACCCTTCTTCTGAAGGGCGCTTGCGGACTTGGAACCGAAGGTTCGGTATGGAGTCCGGCACGAGGGCGGACTTAGAGCCCTCTAGGGTTTCGCCCCTTGCGCTGGAGTCGGGAGGTCGCCTTGCGGCGCCTCGGGACCACCTCCTCTGGCTGGGCCTTTTGGGACTCCACCGTGATGTAAATGCTGCGTAAGAGAGAGGAGGCGGTCGGAAGTGAAGTGCTATTCATCCGGCGAATCCGAGAAACCACTCGACAAGCGGCGAGCTTGTCCTTAGGCGGTCTACATGGTTATATTCGGTTGTTAGAAGACACTGTCGACAAATAAACAGTCTTGAGCTATTCGGTCCGGACACTTACGATCTCGCCGAGGCTTGGCCTTGGTGGCCCTCCTCCTCGTCGTTGTCGGCTTTGGTGGAGAAGTCGGAGGAAGGTCCTTCCTTCTTGGACCCTCCGGCCTCCCGGTCAGGCAGCCTTCCTTTTCTTCTCTCCCCGGCTGGGGAGAGCTTCTTCCTCCTCCTCGTCCTCATAGGAGGGTTCCGCCTCGAGTCGTCGGACGATGAGTCCGGCAACACACTGGCGCGGGAGCTCCTTGAGTTCCGTGGCATCTTCTTAGCCTTCTTCTCCGGCACCACGTGAGGTGCGGGCCAACGATCCGTCAATCGAGGTGTCGGCTGGGTTTTCTAGCAAGGGGCTGGACGGTTAATCTGTCGGGCGTCTTGACCGATCCCGTCAAAGGTTAGGGAGTTTTAGATCCTGCATAGAGTCAAACTATGAAAAAGAGTCCCATAAAGGGTAAAATAACACCTCGCTGGCTTGACAATGCGAGCTGAATCCAGCGATCTTGATGGAGGATGTAGGACCTCGGTGCCCTTGAACAACACCTTCGGGCATCTTTGTATGTAGTGTCGAAGAGCCTTTTCAGAGTTTGGTGCTGTGCGGATCGAACTCCCACAATTTGAAGGCCCGTTCTTTGGCATGGGAGAATCCACGGATGAGCATCACTGGATTACATTGACATGCTTGAGATTCTTGCCCACCAGGTTTGGACGCAGGTTTGGAGTCGGACAGCTCTTCGAATCACCCACGTCGGGCCCGTCTCTTTCCATGACTTGAGCCGTGTGGGGAGCGGATCGAATTTGGGGTCGCCGCCCATTGAAAGTCAGCGGCTCGGTGATGTAGAACCACCCGATTGCCACCTTTATGGTCTCCACAAAGGAGCCCTCGAGCCATAGGACTTTGGCCATCTTGCCAACCATGGCACCTCCACACTCCGCTTAGCGGCCGCCCACTACCTTGACTTGACATTGAAGGTCTTGACCATAAGCGAAGTGGGGCTGGATCTGAAGAAAGGCCTCGCACCGACGATAAGCGTCGAGATGTTGAGGATAAAGTTGGGGCCAGATCGTGGAAATCCAGGCCGTAGTAGAACATGAGCCCCGGACAAATGGGTGAAGTGGAAAACCTAGTCCAGCGGAGGAAGTGGGTGAGAACACCACCCTCTCATGGGGCCTAGCGGTGGGAATAAGCTGCCCCTCGTCGGGGAGCAGGTCTTGCGATGTCATTTGGACAAGTATCCGGCCTTCCACAACTTTGACTTGTCCCTCCGTGCGGAGGAGACCATCCTGCCTCCGCTCCGGACATGGCTGGAGAAGGTTGAGGAGGATGTGCGTGCTTAGGCGCTTGAGCTCGAGTCTTGTGAAATGGATGAGCAAAGGAGGAAGAAGGCGTGGGTGAAAAGGTGGATCCTTATCCCTTATATGGACGGATGAAGCTATCGTCCCCGCATGACTGGTAAAACTTCGCTTATCTCCTAAGCGCCGTAATCAATGGTGCGGTTGGGTTACCACGCCCGTATTGATGGGAATCCGGAATAAGGGGCACGATCTCCGCTTTGATAAGGCGTGCCAAGAAACCGCCTCGCTAAGCGCTGAGGTGGAGCAGTAAAAGCGATTTGTATAAAGGCTTGGTGGTGGTGTGATGTCACGCCCGCGGAATCGTCGGCAGATCTATGCAAAGTTATTCTCTCTACGGTGGTATGTGGAACTTGTTTTGCGAGCGGACACTATCCTTGTGTTCAAAATCTTCTATGAAGTATTGAAGGAGGAACCCGCCTTGCAATCTTTGAAGACAATATCTGCGCGGACTAAATCGTCATTGAAGCCTGGTTCAGAGACTCTTGAGGAGTCTGGATTAGGGGTGTCGGATAGCGAACTATCACCGTTGGCGGACTCTGGACTATGAAGATACAAGATTGAAGACTTACGTCCGTGTGCGGATGGGACTTTCCTTGGCGTGGAAGGCAATCTTGGCGATCGGATATGTAGATCTCCTACCATCGTAACCGACTCTGTGTAACCCTAACCCTATCGGTGTCTATATAAGCCGGAGGGTTTTAGTCCGTGGGACGAACAACAATCATACCATAGGCTAGCTTCTAGGGTTTAGCCTCTCGATATCGTGGTAGATCCACTCTTGTACTACCCATATCATCAATATTAATCAAGCGGGGTAGGGTTTTACCTCCATCGAGAGGGCCCTAACCTGGTAAAAACATCGTGTCCCTTGTCTCCTGTTACCATCCGCCTAGGCATACAGTTCGGGACCCCCTACCGAGATCCGCTGGTTTGACACCGACACTGTATTTACAAGAAAGTGAGTGGGAGCTCTGTAGCATTTCGATATTATATGTGGATGACATATTGTTGATTGGAAATGATATAGAATTTCTGGATAGCATAAAGGGATACATGAATAAGAGTTTTCAATGAAAGACCTCTTTGAAGCAGCTTATATATTGGGCATCAAAGATCTATTGAGATAGATCAAGGCGGCAATTGGACTTTCACAAAGCACATACCTTGACAAACTTTTGAAGAAGTTCAAAATGGATCAAGCAAATAAAGGGTTCTTGCACTGTGTTACAAGGTGTGAAGTTGAGTAAGACTCAATGCCCGACCAACTGCGAGAAGATAGAGATAAGATGAAAGATGTTCCCTATGCTTGACCATAGTCTCTATCATGTATGCAATGTTGTGTACCAGACCTGATGTGTGCCTTGCTATAAGTTTAGCGGGGAGGTACCAAAGTAATCTAGGGTGGATCCTTTGGACAGCGGTCAAGAACATCTGAAATACGAAAAGGACTAAGGATATGTTTCTCGTTTATGGGTGACAAAGAGCTAGTCGTAAATGGTTACGTCGATGCAAGCTTTGACACTGATCCGGACGATTCTAAATCACAAACCGGATCGTGTTTACATTGAGCAGTGGAGCTGTCGGTTGGTGCAGTTCTAAACAAAGCGTCGTGGCGGGATCTCGTGTGAAGCGGAGTACATAGCTGCCGGAAGCAGCAAATGAAGGAATGCGGATGAAGGAGCTCATATCCGATCTAGGTGTCATACCTAGTGCATCGGGTCAATGAAAATCTTTTGTGACAATCTTGGTGCAATTGCCTTGGCGAAGAATCCAGATTTCACAAGAGAACCAAGCACATCAAGAGGCGCTTCAATTCCATCCGGGATCTAGTCGGTGGGAGACATAGAAATTTGCAAGATACATACGGATCTGAATGTTGCAGACCGTTGACTAAGCCTCTTCCACGAGCAAAACATGATCAGCACCAAGGCTCCATGGGTGTTAGAATCATTCTTGTGTAATCTAGATTATTGACTCTAGTGCAAGTGGGAGGCTGAAGGAAATATGCCCTAAAGGCAATAATAAAGTTGTTATTTATTTCCTTATATCATGATAAATGTTTATTATTCATGCTAGAATTGTATTAACCGGAAACATAATACGTGTGTGAATACATAGACAAGCAGTGTCACTAGTATGCCTCTACTTGACTAGCTCGTTGATCAAAGATGGTTATGTTTTCTAGCCATTGACATGAGTTGTCATTTTATTAGCGGGATCACATCATTAGGAGAATGATGTGATTGACTTGACCCATTACATTAGCTTAGCTTTCGATCGTTTAGTATGTTTCTATTGCTTTCTTCATGACTTATACATGTTCCTATGACTATGAGATTATGCAACTCCCATTTACGAAGGAATGCTTTTGTGGTACCAAGCGTCCTGGCATGGCTGGGTGATTATAAAGGTGCTCTCAGGTATCTCGAAGGTACTTGTTGGGTTGGCGTATTTGAGATTAGGATTTGTCACTCCGATTGTCGGAGAGGTATCTCTGGGCCCTCTCGGTAATGCACATCACTTAAGTCTTGAAAGCATTGCAACTAATGAGTTAGTTGCGGGATGATGTATTCTGAGCGAGTAAAGAGACTTGCCGGTAGCGAGATTGAACTAGGTATAGAGATACCGCGATCGAATCTCGGGCAAGTAACATCTGAGATGACAAAGGAACAACGTATGTTGTTATGCGATCGGTGATAAAGATATTACGTAGAATATGTAGGAGCCAATATGAGCATCCAGGTTCCGCTATTGGTTATTGACCAAAGGCGTGTCTCGATCATGTCTATATAGTTCTCGAACCCGTAGGGTCCTTGCGCTTAAAGTTTCGATGGCGGTTATATTATGAGTTTATAAGTTTTGATGTACGAAGGTTGTTGAAGTCCGGATGTGATCACGGACATGGCGAGGAGTCTCGAAATGGTCGAGACATGAAGATTGATATATTGGAAGCCTATATTTGGATATCGGAAGTGTTACGGGTGAAATCGGGATTTCTGGGAGACAGAGGATTACGGAACCCCAGAACAATGGGCCATAGTGGGCCTTTGTGGAGAAAGAGGAGGCGGCGGTGCAGGGGCGCCCTCCTCCTAGTCCGAATAGGACAAGGAGAGGCGGCCCCCCCTTCCTTCCTCTCTCCTCCTTTTCCCCTCCTCCTAATCCAACAAGGAAAGGAGGAGTCCTACTCGGTGGGAGTAGGACTCCTCTGGCGCGCCCCTCTGGCGGCCACATCTCCCCTTCTCCTTTATATCTGAGGCAGGGGCACCCTAGAACACAACAATTGATCGTTTGATCTTTTAGCGTGTCGGTGCCCCCCTCCATCATAATCCACCTCGATATCTTGTAGCGGTGCTTAGGCGAAGCCTGCGTCGATAGAACATCATCATCGTCCTGCGCCCGTCGTCTTGAAAAACTCTCCCTCAACACTCAGCTGGATCGGAGTTCGAGGGGCGTCATCGAGCTACTGCGTGTGCTGAACTTCGGAGGTGCCGTGCGTTCGGTACTTGATCGGTCGGATCGTGAAGGCGTACCACTACATCAACAGCGTTGTGCTAACGCTTCGCTTTCGGTCTCACGAGTGCGTGGACAACCTCTCCCTCTCGTTGATATGCAGCACCATGATCTTGCGTCATCTTGACTAAAAAGGACAGAGTATGCTTGGATCTATGTTGTCCCAAGATGTTCACGACGCATTGAAGACAAGGGCTATTGTGTGAGAGTATGCACGTAGGATGCCAAAATATGACTTGATAACTCGTGAGACTACTTTGCTTTTGAAATAAAACACCCTATGACACCATCACACTTGACATGATCATGTTCATTGATGAAGTTACATGCACAATTACAAATATATTGTGCATCACGTTCCTCTAAGATTCTCCTTGACATCTGGTTCAAGCTTGTACATCACACACCTCATAAGCAGCGTTGAAAGGCGAGGGCTATCATGTAAAACACGTGGGATGCTAATATTTGATGTGACAAATGGCAAACGACTTTGGATTTGAAATTAAACACCCATGACACCATCACACTTCAGATGATCATGTTCATTGCTAAAGTTACGTGCACAATTACGAATATCATGTGTATCACGATCCTCTAGCATGGTACAACTTATAACACACTTAGGTGCGATCCTTCCCTCCCACTCGACTTGCCCTCAAAATAGCGTTCCCTCCAACTATCCTTTTCTTGGAAATAAATTCTTCCCTCCAAAATATCTTCCCCTCCAACTAGTCTCCCTCAAAAAAATTCCTTCCCTCTAGAATGTTTGAAAGCTTCGCTCAATTAACCCTCACCTCCTCGTAAATACAACCTATCATTCATTATAAGTGCGACCACATCTCCTTCCAACAAACAAAGCGCCTCCTCGTCTCTCTCTTCTAACCTAATTCCCCTCTCCTCCCCCTCCCTCCCCCATGTCGGTGGATATAGCTCCACCGCAACTAATTGTTTGGTCCAATAACGACGCATGACATGACCGACATCATTATGTTGGACTCCATCCATTCTAAAGGTAAAAGTACTCCAATACCTCACCTTAGATGATGAGGTCACACCCCCGACCCCCCATCAAATTTGTACATCCGTCTAGATCTGCACATCTAGTTCCTTGTTGAGTCAGAGACACAATCTAAGATTGTGTTACTTGTACTAGTACTAAATTTTAGGGTTCTTATCCAGGTTAAGACTACGGGTCATTCTATCTAGGGTTCTAGTATGTATACGATTTTCTAGTATGGTATGATGTTGTAATGAAATGCAAGGTCATAAGATCTAACTTATCAACTAATTACTCATTTTACTTTATTGACGAGCTTCCTGTTTGTCCAAACTTTTTTCAATGGAAATTGTTTCTCCAAACTTTGGTCCTATCTTGTTCTGGTGCAATGATTATGCCCTTTTGTATTGCTTTTCCTCTAGAGTAAATTGTGTTAAGCAACTACGTACATGTTTAATTGTCTTCATTGTTGTACAATAGCTGATAAAAGCTCACCAACAGGATTGGAGATTATTCAAGCAATCCCCAACCAAGATAATGGGTCTTAAACGAACCAACTATGACAACGATGATAACGAACCAACTGTTGAGTAGCTGACCTATGTTGCAAATATGGTTAGATGTCTAGAAGAAAGCGAAGGAAAACCCTGCAACTCTGGTTATAGTATGTTGACCTTTGTTTGACATTCAAAAGTCTTGCTAAATGTAGATTATAATATTATATGTTGAATTACATGTTAGCATGCATTTTTCTATAACATTAAGGAAGGAGAGATGATTGTTATGCGGAGCTCAGGCGCGTCCGAGAGAAAGTAGGATGAATGGTTAGTCAGCGTACCTTTTACCCTATAAACACTTATTTCAAAAGGATATTTAATATACTATCTTTGTTTCCTTTACCACCACGGATTGTGCAAATGAATTAATATTTTGGAATTGTGCAATACCTAAATATTAAACCAGATCGATAACCTGGATATATGATTTCTGTAGGGACAATTGGATTTCACATATGCTGAGCTGAATGCATGTCCACGAGGCCAGCATGAAGAAATTGGACCTATGAAGATGCAGCATAAACAACTTAAAATAGTCAAGAATGCTTTGGCAGAGGAACATGAGCCTATTGCTATGAAGGAGGCCCGGGCAGATCAACATGAAGAGACTGAAGCTCTCAAGGGGTGAGTAGCATATCAGCATGAAGAGGCTGAACCTGCGAAGGAGGCCCTAGCAGAGTTTCATGAGGAGCTAGGAACTGGCATGGAGGTCGTGGCCAAGCAGCATAAAGAGATGGAAGTTTCCAAGGAGGCCCAGCCAGAGCAACAGGAAGACATTCAAGTTGTCAACAATACCATGGTTGAGCAGCATGATGAGCCCGAAGCTTGCAAGGATCAATCGCCTAAGCAACAGGGAGACTTTGAGGTTGTCAAGAAGGCCCTAGCAAAGCAGCAGGAAGAACTTGAAGCTATCAAGACAACCCTCGCAGAGCAGCAGCAAGAGCTTGAATCTGTCAAGAAGGCCCTGCCAGTGCACAAGGATGAACTTGAAGGTTACGAACTAGCCCTCGTAGCCTACAATGAAGAAGTTTAATGCCCTATTAGACTAAGTAAAGTTGTCATCAAGGCAATTCGAGAGCAGCAGGTTGTAGTTGAAACTAACAAGTTTCATATTTTGTTGTGCGATACTTTGTCCCATGGTGCTCAAGCGTAATGTAAGCCAATTGTGCGATACTTTGTCCCATAGAGAAAATAATGAAATCTGTTCCATTTTGGCAGCAAATTTAAATATAAAACAAATTATCGGTGTCTACAAACTGTGACAGATATGGATACCGTCACTAGCGTATGGACCCACATGTAAGCATCCACGTCGCCCACTTGTCGTCCCACATGTAAGCAGCCACGTTAGCAATTTATGGCCCATTAGTCAATGGTGTTGGCCTGTCAAAACTAACGTAACTTATTCTTGCGGGCACCATCCGTGATAAAACTTTGGTAGGGCCCAGCTGTAAGGTACCACATCAATAGATTATGGGCTCGTATGTTAGAAATGTTGACTGGTCAAACATGGTTGGTCGGTTGTCAGTTCGGATGTATTGTCACCGAAACTACGATGAGGGGCAGTTGTTAGTATACAGTGATAGTTCTAGTGACATTTTTTGCCCGTCGCAAAAGACAGGTTCGACGACGTTTTTGGGTTCGACACCTGAGATACGATCTTGCGAGACGAAAAAAGTGGTACCGTCAAGAATTTATTTTCCGTGACGACACTTTGGTGATGGTGGGGCTATGGCCGAAAAACATCACAGGGGTATTTTCGGCGACGAAAAAGGGTTATGTGTGACACAAGTGAAACAACGTAAAAATAGAGCAAATTTTTTAGTGGATAGGCTTCACCAAGACAACTGTGAAGAGTAAACATTTGATGTTAAACACTTTCATGAAATTTAAGTTTCTTGGAGGATATGACATGACGATCATCAAGAAATCCATGGACGGAATAAATGGCAAGACCATTTGGACATTTTATCTTGCGTCCAACAAGATTTTTCAGGTCTCCGGCACTGTCTTCGGAATCCAATACATATTGGCTGGATACTTGACCCTGCAAGAGAAATTAGTTCTTCTTAACCACCCACATCGAAGGGTGGCTTATAAGCAATGAGTCTAAGCGCAACATCTAATAATTTTGCCTTTGAAGCCCTAACAAATAGCTTCACAGAGGGGTTAGAATACTCAAATGAATATCGAGAGAAATTCTTGATTTGTGAACATATTGGTCCAAAGAATGATGCTCATATTCACGAGCTTGATCATTGTTACCCTCGAAACATAGGTGTTAGTACGACTATATGAGGTCCTCTATTTGTATGAAGACTTTGGTCCATATGAAGCCTTTGCTCTCGAGTTTGTCTTCTTCCCTGGTGGTGTCATGATGACATTCACGGGAAGCTTTTCCAGAAGACTTTTAGGTACCCAGATCTTCTTCATAGGAGACCCATTCCTGCAGTTAGTTCCAATAAACCTGGCAAACACTTCACCATTATGATTTTTAAATAGTTTATAGTTCGAGTCAAATGACTAATCACTGATGATAGGGTTAACATAGTAATAGCCAGATAATGTGGATGGATCCACTGGTGGTCCCTTTGTAGCAACCCAGGTAGTTTTGGGGTACTGCTCAAGCTTCCTGTAGGAACCATCAACATTCATGTTTCTCTCGAAACCAGTGCCCTCCTTGCTAGGATTCCTATTCAAGATATGCTTCTTGAGGACATCGCAAAGGGTTTGATGCCCTTTGAGACTTTTGTACATTCATGTCTCTAGCAATGTCTTCAACCTGGCATTCTCATCAGTAATAGTGGCAGTTTCCTCAGATGAGGGGTTAGTGACCACAAATATAGTTGAAGATATTGCAGCTTCGGAAGCATTTGAACATTCAGCAGAAGAATTAGTGTTATCACGCTTAAGGCATTTCAAGCAAGGTGGCACAAACTCATCCTGGGCGGTACTAATCTATTGAGCAAGTAGTGAATCATGTTCAGTCCGAAGATCATCATGAGACACTCTCAGTTTCTCTAGATCTTGCTTCCTTTGAAGAATCATAGGAAAGCTTCCCATGATCTGCTGAGAGGGTATCATGATGACTTAGAAGTTTGTCATACTTAACTTGAAGACTTTTTATGTCTTTAATTAAGGATTGACTTCGATTCATTTCCACGTCCAACAGGTCATCGCTTTTGTCTAGCAGAATTTGAATATTTTTCCATATCAGTTTGTTGCTTAGTTGCAATTTTAGCAATTCACATTCAGAGTCATATTCACTTGAGGTGGCAAAGTAGGCAGTGCAGGATGTTACCTTTGTGCCTCATGCCATGAGGCAATAGGCAGGAGCAGACTCGTCGTTGTAGCTGGCTTTAGTGTCGGTGACGTAGCCATTGTCTTCATTGGTGAAGCTGGACTTGGCGACGAATGCATAAGCTAGAGCCAAGCTTGCCATGCCTAAATTAGACTCCTCCTCTGACTCCTCCACCACTTCCTCGAAAGAAGACTCCTCCTCGGAATCCATTTCCTTGCCGATGAATGCACGAGCTTTGTTGGAGGAACTCTTCTTGTGCGATGAAGACTTTGAGTATTTCTTCTTCTTCTGTTTGTCAGAGTCATAATCCTTGCTCTTCTTCTTATTCTTCTTCTTCTTCTTCTTCTTCTTCTTCTTCTTTTTGTCAGAGTCATAATCCTTGCTCTTATTCTTCTTCTTTGATTCATTTTCCCAGAGAGGACATTCAACCATGTAGTGGCATGGCTTCTTGCATTTGTGTCAAGTTCTCTTCTTGTAGTCACGAGTAGAAGTCGACGCCTTCTTTGAGTCATACTTTGGAGACCTTCCGGAGCGATTTTTCTTGGACAAGTTTTGAAACTTCTTCTCCAGCATTGCAATTTCTCTGCCAATGTCTTCAGGGCCACCGAAACCGCGATCAGATTCTTCAGACAAAAAATATCCTTTGCCTTCAGAGCATGGGCACGCCCATTGCTAGGACCATAGATATCTCTCTTCTCGGATAGCTTGAATTCATGAGCATTGAGCCTCTCATGAATATTGGTGGGGTCCAATTGCTTGAAATTAGGATGCTCTTGTATCATCAGAGATAAGGTGTCAAACGAATTGTCAAGAGACCTCAACAGCCTCTTCACAACTTTATGCTTGGTGATGTCAGTGGCGCCAAGAGCATGAAGCTAATTGGTGATGTCAGTGAGATGATCGGAAGTGAGCTGAACATTTTCATTGTTGAGCCTCTTGAAGCGATTGAAGAGATTGTGAAGAACATCGATTTGGGAGTCCCTTTGAGATGAGACGCCTTCATTGACCATGGAGAGCCAGTCCCAGACCAGCTTCATGGATTCCAGAGTACTCACACGACCATAGTGCCCTTTGGTCAGATGACCATATATGATGTTCTTGGCAGTTGAATCCAATTGAGCAAACCTCTTCACATCAGCAGTGGTAACTTCTTCACCGACTTTGGGAACACTAGTCCGGACGACATACCAGAGGAGGTTGTCGATGGCTTAAGGATGCATGCACATCTTATTCTTCTAGTAGGGTAATCAGTGCCATCGAAGATGGGGCATGCAGCGGAGACCATAGCTAAAACTCGAGGTGGTTAAACCGAATCACACAATAGGGTAATCAGTGCCATCTTACTCTGATACCAATTGAAAGTGCTAGTTATCGGCTAGAGGGGGAGGGGTGAATAGACAATTTTTATGATTGTCTTCAAAACAGGCAATGTCTTTAAAGACGCGAAAGCAAAACAGTAACAAGACAGGATATGGCAAAATATAAACTACACTAGGCATCTTGGCATATCAACACAGTTGAAGTGAGAAGCGAAGATAGAAAACAAACTAGATAGCACGTAACAGTACAAACAGTTAATGTGAAGACAAAGATGTAATCAGAGAGATTTTCTTCACACAATGTCTTCAAACAGAGTGAGCAAGCAAAGGCTTCACGAAACTAAACAATAAGTAAAGGGTTGGAGTGACAATTGTACGTCTGGTTAGGAGGCTGAGATTGAACTCAGAAGACCTAGTCTTCACCTTATTCCCCTTGAGCTAAGATCACTGTAGACCTCGCCCAATCACTTAGTTAAGTCTTCAAGGTAGACTTCCAAACCTTCACAAACTTCGTTCACCGGCAATCCACAATACCTCTTGGATGCTTAGAACACGACGCCTAATAGATCACAGTCTTCACGTGTAACAAGTCTTCGGTTCACGCAGAATAGAAAGGTGTAAGTGACGCTCAATCACTTTTGGGCTTTGGGTGTTTGGGTTTTTCCTAGTAGGGATTATCTCTCAAAGGCTTGGTGATAGAGGCCAAGGTGTCCCGTCTTTCGATGAGATGTTGGTTTTCGCTTTGGAGGAAGTCGACTTTGACGATCCGACTCTGAGCGTCTTGAGGCCGTCGCGCCTTAGCAATCGCTAAACCAACTCCGAGAGGTTGTTGACCACGCGAACACGATCAACCTGACCACGAGTGCATTTCCTGCGAGCAAGCAGAGAACAAGCAAAAGCTGAGATTGCAATCTGGATATTGCGAATATAAGATGAAAGCTTTATTGATCAAGGTGGGGTTACTGTGGCGCCTTTATGCAGTCGTTGAACACAAGCGAAATGCTGCGAAGTTGCAGCTATGGCGAACTTTTAATCTAAACAAAACCCAAAGTCTAAGCAGCGCCCTAAGGGCGAGTATATATGGAGGAAGAGGAGAATTTCGTGGCCCTTGAGGAGGGTCGAAACCAACCCTAACTCTTGTTTCCCCACACATCGGACTCTAAAACAGCCTATACTTAAGTATTTCGAAATTACATGGGCCTGGCCCAATAATAAGGTGATGCAGCACCTAGAATAGCCTATGGACGAATATTATGAAGTGGCATCTTGTATATTTCGTCCAAGGCCTCATGCACTCATTAGGGTGGCTTCAAAGTCCTGGAATCATCACTTGTAACTCCGTTCTTGTTCCCCTTAGCATGGCATCATCTCCATGCTTGTTCTTGCTCAATGTCCATCCTTCTCCAAGCTAGGCCCTTCATTTGTAAGCAAAACAAATGTATCCAATTTAAGCAGCATCATATTCTCATGAACATTAGAATCATTACCAAGCGAAAGTACACGATAATTTAATTGGCGTCTGTGAGCTCTAGTAATTGGTCCGGTATATGTAGCAGTAGGGGCTGCGGGTGTAACAATGGTATTAATGTCCTCATCATCCTCCCTTCTTGAAATGAAGTCGTCCTCGTGAGCTCATCTTCCTCACCCAAATAAGGCTTCAAATATGCAATGTTAAAAGTGGGATTAACCCCAAAATCTGCAGCAACTCAAGTTTATATGCATTATCATTTATTTTCTCCAACACCTTAAAGGGACCATCGGCACGTGGCATTAGCTTTGATTTGCGCAAATCGGAAATCTATCCTTACATAAATGTAACCAAACAAGATCTCGAGAGCAAACACAACATGTTTTCTACCCTTATCTCTAGCAAGTTTATATTTAGCATTCATCGCTCAATGTTTTCCTTAGTTAACTCATGCATTTTAAAATCAATTCAGCACCTTGTTTAGCATCAAAATTAACCTTCTCCGAAGATGGAAGAGGCAACAAATCAATAGGTGCACGGTGGAAACCATACACAACTTCAAAGGGCACATCTTAGTAGTAGAATGCAATGAGCGATTATAAGCAAATTAAATATGAGGCAAGCATTCCTCCCACATTTCTTATTGTTCTTCAAAACAGCCCTAAGCATAGTAGACAATGTTCTATTGACTACTTCAGTTTATCCATCGGTTTGGGGTGACAAGTAGTACTAAAAAGCAGTTTAGTCCCCAACTTAGCCCATAAACATCTCCAAAAGTGGCTAAGAAATTTAGTATCACGATCTGAAACAATAGTATTTGGCACACCATGCAAGCGAATAATTTCACGAAAGAACAAATCAGCAACATTAACAGCATCATCGCTTTTATGACATGGTATAAAGTGTGCCATTTTAGAATCTATCCACGACAACAAATATGCTATCCCTCCTTCTTTGTTCTAGGTAAACCTAAAACAAAGTCCATAGATATATCCTCCCAAGGGCGCTAGAGTGCAGGCAAAGGCATATATAAACCATGAGGATTGAGTCGTGACTTAGCTTTTTGACATGTAGTGCAGCGAGCAATAAAAGCGCTCAACATCCGTCTCATCTTTGGCCAAAATAAATGTGTAGCAAGTACATCCTCCGTCTTCTTCACGCCAAAGTGTCCCATTAGTCCTCCTCCATCGCCTCCTGCAACAACAAAAGGCGAGCGGAGCTAGCTGGAATGCATAGCTTGTTAGCGAACACAAATCCATCATTAACGACGAACTTGTTCCACGTTCTTCCTTCTTTACAATTCTGCAATACATCTTTAAAATCAGCATCATGCACATATTGATCTTTGATGGTCTCCAAACCAAATATTTTGAAGTCAAGTTGTGAAAGCATAGTATAGCGACGAGACAATGCATCAGCAATAACATTTTCTTTACCCTTCTTGTGTTCAATGACATAAGGGAAAGTCTCAATGAATTCAACCCATTTAGCATGTCTATGATTCAGTTTAGCTTGACTTTTAATATGTTTCAAAGATTCATGATCAGAATGTATAACAAATTCTTTGGGCCATAAATAATGTTGCCATGTTTCTAAAGTCGAACAAGAGCATATAATTCTTTATCATAAGTAGAATAATTCAGACTAGGCTCACTCAATTTTTCAGAAAAGTATACAACAGGTTTGCCATCTTGTAATAACACACCTCTAATCCAATTCCACTAGCATCACATTCAAGCTCAAAAGTCTTATTAAAATCAGGAAGTTGGAGTAAAGGGCATGTGTCAACTTATCTTTCAATAACGTGAAGGCTTCTTCACTGTGGTACCCCAAACAAAAGGCACATCCTTCTTTGTAAGCTCATTGAGAGGTGCAGCAATGGTGCTAAAGTCTCTCGAAGCGCCTATAGAAACCAGCGACTCCAAGAAAACTCCTCACTTGTGTGACCGTTTTGGGCTGCGGCCAACTCTCAATAGCTTCAATCTTGGCTTTATCAACTTCAATTCCACTGTGGAGTAACAACATAGCCAAGAAAAGATACTAAATCGGTGCAAAGGTGCACTTACAATGTTACCAAACAAGCGTGCATCACGTAGAGCATTAAAAACAACACGTAAATGTTCCAAATGTTCTTCAAAGATTTGCTATAAATCGTATATCATCAAAATAGACTACCACAAATCGTCCAATGAAAGCACGTAAAACTTAGTTCATTAGTCTCATGAAAGTACTAGGTGCATTAGTTAACCCAAAGGCATGACTAACCACTCATATAAACCAAACTTAGTTTTAAATGCTGTTTTCCATTCATCTCCCAATTTCATACGAATTTGATGGTATCCACTCATAAATCAACTTTGGAGAATATTGTAGAGCCACTCAATTCATCAAGCATATCATCTAGCCTAGGAATAGGATGGCGATAATGAATAGTAATATTATTAATGCCTCTACAATCAACACACATACGTGACGTACCATCCTTTTTAGGCACTAGTATAATAGGAACAGCACAAGGACTAAGAGATTCGCGTATATAACCTTTGTCGAGCAGCTCACTGTGCTTGGCGCATAATCTCCTTCGTCTCCTCTGGATTGATGCGGTATGGTGCACGGTTGGGTAGCGATGCACGGGAATTAAGTCAATTTGATGCTCAATCCCTCGAATAGGTGGTAATCCGGTGTACGTCTTGTGGGAAGGCGTCGTGAACTCCTGCAAAATGTTAGTGACAGCGAGGGGCAAAGAGGAAAACACGTCCTCAAATGAAAATAATGCCTCTTTGCACACAAAGCATAGCAAACAGATTTGCTAGAATCTAGCTCATCAATATCAGATTTGGTGGCAAGTAAACATGCACTTTTAGTTTAATTTCAGAAGCAACATTAGATGGTTTATTATTAGGCTTCATTTGTTGCTCAAATTCTTTTGCCACAATCTGATTTTCACTCTTATTTTTCTCTGTTTTGCTTTATTAGCTCTATTAATATCATCTTTCAAAATGGAATCGAGAGTCATAGGAAGCAAAGTAATATTTGTATCCTTGTGAACAAGAGTATATTGATTGTTTCTACCATGGTGTACAGAATTTTTATCAAATTGCCATGGTATACCAAGTAATAAGGAACATGCTTGCATAGGTACCACATCACAATCAACATAATCAGCATATGTAGAGATACTAAAATACACACGAGCGATGCGTGTTACCTTAACCTTGCGCTGTTGTTGAACCATTGGATGTAGTAAGGATGTGGATGTGGTCTTGTGGTGAGAAAGCTTCTCCACCATATCCATGCTAGCCAAGTTGTTGCAGCTCCCTCCATCTATGATGGCCTTGAATAGAGCGTTCCTTCACAACTCCTTTGTATGGAACAAGTTATGCCTCTGATTTTGCTCAGCTTGTGTAACCTGCACACTCAAAACACGTTGAGCAACTAAACATTCATACCTGTCGGCATCTTGACAGCCATGTATTGCGTCTCATGATCAGAATCATCTCCACCGTGTTCTTCATGTGTAATAAGAGCCAAAGTCTCTTCATCATAGTCACTAACCGACTCATACCCACCATCCTCGGTAGCAATCATCTGCGCTGAGATTGGCATTCTCTCATAAAATGTCCTCTTCCCTTACAATGACGACAAATAATATCACTTGTGTGCCTGTTGGCGCCATGGAAGAAGAAGAGCTACTGTGTAGGCCCAGCGGTGTGCTCTTGGCGAGATAGTGGTGGTTGTGCCTGCTTTCTTGTATCACGGTTGGAGGTGGCAGCCGGCGGAGGTGCGGTGTAGTAGAGCGTGTGGAAGTAGATGATGCGTGGTGTCCATGATGAAGGTCGACTGCGAGAAAAGTTAGTCGCGCCAGCGCTGTCGATCCTGCACTTCACGTTCAGCTTTACAAGCAAGATGGAATAATCGGTGATATTGTTATAATCCTTGTAGTCTAGAATGGTCTGAATCTCTCTATTTAATCCACCGGAAAACATGCAAGCATAGCTTCATTCTCCTCAACAATACCACATCTAATCAAGCGGTTTGTAATTCACGATAATATTCTTCTACCGATTTTTTCCTTGTCTTAAGCGCTGCAATTTTGAAGTAATTCACGTTGATAATATGGTGGAACCTTGATCGCATAGCAGTTTTCAAAGCAGCCCAAGTAGCTGGAGCAGGATATAATCGACAATGTTGAGACCACCAAACACATGCAAAGCTAGTGAAAGCACAAACAGCGGCGAGAACACGTCTCTCCTCGGGATATTGTAAACATGTAAATCGTTGTTCAGTTTCTAACTCCCAAGTAAGATATATATCAGGAACATATCTACCCTCAAATGGTGGAATATTCAATTTCAGTTTAGGGAGATGGTCATGATCTCGTACTGAAGGGGCCGAACATTTCCATTATTTGCATGTGGGCGACCTGGTGGTTGTGGTCTTTGGTGGTTGCGTAGTTACGATGTTGATCAACCTCATCCTCGTAATCTCCCATAATCATCCTCCTCCACATCAGCGGCGGGAGCCCTGAAGTATCAACAGCAGCACCGGCAGCTTGGCCGGCTGAAGAGGGACACGGCTCGCTCGGCGAAGGGCTGCTTGCGACGTGGAGGTAGTCGTTGTTGTTGTTGTAGAGGTGCGTCGAGGTGCAGCCGGTGGTGGTGGTGGTAGGCAGCGAGCAATTCATTAAACTTGTTATCGAGCTTTGTTTGACGCCTTCTCAATGCCATCTATCTTCTCCATGGCCTCTTCAAATCTATTTAGCACATCTTCCACCTGCCCTCATCATTTGTTGAAACTTATCATGTAGCGCTTTGTTTGTCATGTTCTCCCGGTCGGTCTAAATCGACTTGTGATCCTGCCATGGTTAGCAGCAATAGAAACACACAAGAATATGATTGACGGACTACTAGGAAGTGGTGGTGGTGGTGTGGTGGACGATCTAAATCCGTCAAGCAAATCTCAAATTCTTACAGTTCTTACCCAGCGGCGGTGATCGGCAACCGATGTAGTCAAAACTCTCAAAGCTTGGATAGAAGCGATTACGGGGAGAGTCAAGCGCACGATGTAGATGTATGTGGAGCTGGGAAGGCTTATAATATGGTAGCAAAAGGGTCAGCAATAATCAATTCAGAGATGCAAAGTTGAATAAGCGCTCAACAGCAGTCTTGTCTTTGGTCCTAGGCTGAACCGTGCTAGAGCGAGCCTAGAACACTAACAAAATCACGGTCTGCTGCGGAAACAACGGAAAAGCACACTCTAGAATTTTTTCGCTCTTTTTTTTGCGCTGCTTTTTTTTGCGCTGCTCTTATTTTTTTTGAAAAATCACTATAATGGCGAGTGTCTCAAAACTCTTCCAGTCAAGCCTGACGGGATGGGCACGAAATTTTTGACCAAATTTTTTTTTATTTGCTGGACCCAAAAAGCTGGAAGCGGGTCAAAAAACTTTCTATAACGACATTGTCTCAATAAACTTAGAAACACCTAAAAATAGGATAGCGGAAAATTTTGACAAGTGCATTGTCGGAAAATTTTAGAGCCTAAGCAGTGGTTTCAGGACTTTTTTTGAAACCTCGCGAGCAAGGAAACACGAACCGGAATTTTGATGGATCTCGAAAACAAACCTAATATGAGAAGAACTTCGGATTGGTGGTGGATATATGGTGGTGGTATATGGCAGCGGTGGTGGTATATGGTAGCGGTGGTGGTATATGGATATGGATTGAGGCGGTGGCGGATAAGCAATGGTGGTAGATGGCAAGGCGATGATGATGGTGCTTGTGGCGTGACAACTTATGACCAGAACTTCGAAACCCTAAAGACTAGACTCTAAGACCAGCAACTTGACACGGCGATGCAACATAAATTCAACAAAGCAAAAACCCTAAAAAGATTATGCAAAGGCTCAGATTGGTTGGATATGATGAACTAACCCTAATTTTTTGTGGCTTTTTAAGTGGACTTTAGGTATGAAGAACAGACTCGATCTAATCTCGAAAACTATAAAATCTCACCGAGCAACTGAAACTCGATACCACTTGATAGAGGCAAAGGTGTCCGTCTTTCGATGAGATGTTGGTTTTCGCTTTGGAGGAAGTCGACTTTGCGATCCGACTACTGAGCGTCTGAGGGCGTCGCGCCTTATGTCGCTAAACCAACTCCGAGAGGTTGTTGACCACAGCGAACACGATCAACGACCACGAGGTCTGTTTCCTGCGAGCAAGCGAAGAACAAGCAAGAAACTGAGATTGCAATCTGGATATTGCGAATATAAGATGAAAGATTTATTGATCAAGGTGGGGTTACTGTGGCGCCTTTATGCAGTCGTTGAACACAAATGAAATGCTGTGAAGTTGCAGCTATGGCGAACTTTTAATATAAACAAAACCCAAAGTCTAAGCAGCGCCCTAAGGGCGTATATATGGAGGAAGAGGAGGAATTTCGTGGCCCTTGAGGGAGGGTCGAAACCAACCCTAACTCTTGTTTCCCCACACATCGGACTCTAAAACAGCCTATACTTAAGTATTTCGAAATTACATGGGCTGGCCCAATAATAAGGTGTGGCACCTAGAATAGCCTATGGACGAATATTATGAAGTGGCATCTTGTATATTTCGTCCAAGGCCTCATGCACTCATTAGGGTGGCTTCAAAGTCCTGGAATCATCACTTGTAACTCCGTTCTTGTTCCCCTTAGCATGGCATCATCTCCATGCTTGTTCTTGCTCAATGTCCATCCTTCTCCAAGCTAGGCCCTTCATTTGTAAGCAAAACAAATGTATCCAATTTAAGGCACATCATATTCTCATGAACATTAGAATCATTACCAAGAAAGCGGAAGTACGATAATTTAATTAGCGTCTTGTGACTCTAGTAATTGGTCCAGTATATGTAGCAGTAGGGGCTGCGGGTGTAACAATGGTATTGATGTCCTCATCACTTGGAGGTGGGTTACTCTCAAGCGACAAAAGTGGTGCAATAGCTTGGAGTAGCCATCAAATTATGGTGGAGGGTGGGCTATTTATAGCGAGGGAGGCATAATCGTCTCCGTCGTATCTATAATTTTTATTGTTCCATGCCAATATTCTACAACTTTTATATAGTTTTGGCAACTTTTATACTATTTTTGGGACTAACATATTGATCCGATTGCCGATGCAGTTCCTATTTGTTGCATGTTTTATGTTTCATGAAACCAATATCAACGGAATCCAAGCGGGATAAAAATGGACGGAGAATTATTTTGGAATATTTGTGATTTTTGGGAGGAAGAATCAGCGAAGCGATGCAGAGGTGGCCACGAGATAGGGGCCCACCACCTCTCCGGTAGCGGCCCCCACTCTCGTGGAGCCACCGTAAAGGCGGTTGATGCCCTTCTTTGGCAAGAAAGCTAATTTTGGAAAGCGATCTGGGCGAAGGTTTGGGCCAATCGAGTTATGGATCTCCATATATACGAAGCGGTGAAGCAGGCGGAGCGAGCGAAGAAGCAGAGATAGATCCAATCTCGGAGGGCTCTCGCCCTCCCAAGCCATGGGAGCCAAGGACAAGAGGAAACCCTTCTCCCATCTAGGGAGGAGGTCAAGGAAGAAGAAGAAGAAGGGGCCTCTCTCCCCTTGCTTCCGGTGGCGCGGAGGGCTGCAGGGGCCATCATCATCACCATGATCTTCACCAACACGCCGTCATCTTCACCAACATCTCCATCACCTTCCCCTTCTATATTCAGCGGTCCACTCTCCTGCAACCCGCTGTACCCTCTACTTGAACATGGTGCTTTATGCTTCATATTATTATCCAATGATGTGTTGCCATCCTATGATGTACGAGTAGATTTCCATTGTCCTATCGGTGATTGATGAATTGCTATGATTGGTTTGAGTTGCATGTTTTATTATTGGTGCTGTCCTATTGTGCCCTCCGTGTCGGCATAGCGTGAGGATTCCGTTGTAGGGTTTGCAATATGTTTATGATTTGCTTATGGTGGGTGGTGTGAGTGGTGAAACACAAACCCGAGTAAGTAGGTTGTTTGCATATGGGATAAAGGGGACTTGATGCTTTAATGCTATGGTTGGGTTTTACCTTAATGAATCTTTAGTAGTTGTGGATGCTTGCTAGAGTTCCAATCATAAGTGCATAGAATTCCAAGTAAGGGATGATATGTTGGCTTATGCCTCTCCCTCAAATAAATTTCAATGGTGATTCTGGTCTAGTAACATAGTCAGTTGCCTAGGGACAATTTCACAACTCCTACCACCACTTTTCCACACTCGCTATATTTACTTTATTGCATCTTTGTCTAAACAGCCCCTAGTTTATGTTTGCGCTCTCTTTATTTTCTTGCTAGCCTTTCGGAAAACACCTACAAAGTACTTCTAGTTTTATTCTTGTTCTAGGTAAAGTGAACGTCAAGCGTGCGTAGAGTTGTATCGGCGGTCTATAGAACTTGAGGGAATATTTATTCTACCTTTAGCTCCTCGTTGGGTTTGACACTCTTACTTATCGAAAACTGTTGCGATCCCCTATACTTGTGGGTTATCAAGACCTTCTTCCGGCGCTGCTGCCGGGGAGCAATAGCGTGGGGTGAATATTCTCGTGTGTGCTTGTTTGCTTTATCACTAAGTAATTTTTATTTTCTGTTCTTAGTTGTTCTTTATCATTAGTTATGGATATGGAACACGAAATACCAAAATAATTAGGTGTACTTGCTGCTCATGGAGATGGGAACCTCCTAAAACCCTCAATGCTGGTTATGTGAAAGATATTATGTACTACTTTAATAATCTGAAAACCCCATTTAATTTGGTAATGGGAGTAACGTTGGATCAACGTGAATACTTTAGGGATTATCGCTTGACACAAAAGGAAACTATTATGGGATCAAATTCATATATTGAAGTGGTATGCTGAACAACTATGCTTGAGATATGATTATACTTGTTGCTCTAGGATGAAGGCTCCACCTTCCCTTTTCATGCAAATTTAATGATAATAAAACCTTAGCTTCTTATGCTAATGGTATATATGATTACTATGATGTGGAACAAATAGAAGAATTTGTTGCTTTTATGGGTGCTTATGAAATTGAATCTATGTTTAAAGAGTTTGAAGACTTTGATTATTAGGTTTATAGACCTGAAAATTTAGCTATCCTTATATATTGTTATGAGAATTATGAATACAATTATGATATTAATGCACTTATTGAGAAAGTCTCCGCTGTCCAAGAAGAGACTAATATTTTACAGGAATCTATGGAAGAAGAAGTTCATGAAACTATGAGATCATTGGATGAAAAAGGCGAGGAGGAAGCGAAGAACAAAAGGAGGAAGGCGGATTGATCACCGTGCCCACCTTCTAATGAGAGTAACTCTTCAACTCATACAATGTTTAATTTCCTTAGTGCTTACGAAGGATGATTGCTATGATGATTGTTATGATCCCTTTGATTCTTTTGAAATATCCCTTTTGATGATGCTTGCTATGCTTGTGGCCAAGATGCCAATATGAATTATGCTTATGGAGATGAACTTGCTATAGTTCCTTATGTTAAACATGAATTTGTTGCTATTGCACCCATGCATGATAGTCCTATTATCTTTTGAATTCTCGGATTATACTATATCGGAGAAGTTTGCTTTATTAAGGATTATATTGATGGGTTGCCTTTTCTTTGTTGCTACGATGATTTTGATAGATATAATATGCATGTGCTTGCTGCTCCTACTTGCAATTATTATGATAGAGGAACTATATCTCCACCTCTCTATATTTCCAACGATAAAATTGCAAGAAAGCTGGTTATACTATGCATTGGTCTTTGCTTTCTGTGCATGAATTGTTCTTTTATGACATGCCAATGCATAGGAAGAGAGTTAGACTTCGTCATTACATGATATATGTTTCTTTGTGCTGACTACTAAATTACAAGTCATTGCTAATTAAAATTGGCTTTGATATACCTTGGGATCCAGGTGGATCCATTACTTGAGCACTATATGCCTAGCTTAATGGCTTTAAAGAAAGCGCTACCGGGAGACAACCCGAAGTTTTAGAGAGTCATTTATTTCTGCTGAGTGCTTTCATATAGTTTAAAAACAACAAAAATAAAGGGAACCCAAAACTTTTCAAAAGGAAAGTGAAAGTGAGAAAGACAAGCATTGTTGAAGTGGGAGAGCTCCTTGAACTTTGTTCATGCTCACGGAAAATTTGTGAATCTTGATTCTGAGAAACTTTTCAACAAAATTAATTATCCTTGTACAATTCCATTGTATTATAAAAATAATGTGCCAAGGTTTGCCTTTAGGATTGAGGAGTCTGGATTAGGGGTGTGGGATGGCGGACTATAACCTTTGGCGGACTCTGGACTATGAAGATTCTAAGTGCATCTAGTGCCCTTAGTGATTTTGGTGTATTGAAGACTTATAGGTTAAGGAACTAATGCATTTGTGAGTGTACACAGGTCTATAAGTCTATGAGGAGTTTGATATTCTGAGAAAAGTCGACCCTAAAATTGAAGTTCTTCAATGAAGACTTTGTTATTACGAAGACTTTACGAAGACTTTGAAAGTGAAGAAATTGGTGTGACCTTGAAGACTTGGTATTCATTTGAGGAACATGAAGCGTGAAGACTTTTGTTTTCGTAGTTTCATTTTCTCTTTCTTGAGTCATAGGAAACACCGTCTTTGTTAAAGAATTGAGAAATACTAAGGAAAAATTTCCATGTGATGCTCAACTCAAAATCCTAAACCTACCAATCCCTTGAGTGAAGCTTTTGGAAATCTCATACAGTTCAGTCAATTTCTTGATGTGAGCAGAGCTCTTACAGTGTTGAGAATTTATTCGGCCGAGGAGTTAAAATTCGCCAGTCTGAATTGCCTACGATGAGAACATGATAGCCACGAGGAATTTGATATTCAAAATTCGACCGTTCTTTATCTTCTTGGCGGCTGTCCCAAATATCTTATCCACCTAACGGTCATATCATTGAAGGGCATTTATGTCTTATCATGTCGGGCTGCTCCCTAGGCTATAAATAGCCGCCCCTACAACCACTAGTTGGTTGGCTGCTCAGAAGAACTTGACACTTGTCATTTGAGAGCAACCCATCCTCGAGGAATTTGAGAGAAAATCATCAAGTGAGGAAAAACCCAAAAACCAAACCCCTACAAACCCAAAGTGATTGAGCATCCTTTGAAGAAATTGATCCTGCGTGGATCCGGCGCTTATTACCTTTGAAGCGTGCTTCTTCCGGATGGTTAGGCGTCATGGTCTAGAAACATCAAGAGGAATTGTGGATCGCCGAGTGACCAAGTATGTGAAGGTTTGGAAATCGCTTTGAAGACTTACCACAGTGATTGGACTGACGTCTGTGTGACCTTAGTTCAAGGAGAATCGGTGAGGACTTGGTGTCTGAGCTGCGTGCTTTCGGTGTTGGGTGTCCGGGATGTGTCCTCGAGTTTAAATACTCAACCGCTCAACCAGACGTACAAGCGAGGCAGCGGTTGGAACTGGTCTACAAATCATTGTCTTCACCAACCCAACTGGTTCCATTTCCTCAACCCTTTCATTTCCTCATTCTTGTGTTGAGTGTTTGTTCATATCGTGTTTGAAGACTTTGGTGAAGACTTTCTCAATTTCCTCAGTTCAATTTCTTGATCTGTTTGTCTTCATCTTGTGTTATCCTGTGATTCGCTTTACGTACTCTGTGATTGTCTTCATTTCATCATGATGACAATGCTTGTAATCTGTTATGCTTACTTACGAGTACTTATTCGCTGCAAGTATTTCTTAGCTAAGGAATTTCCTCACGGCAAATTCCTCGATGAAGAATTCATAAAATCGCCTATTCACCCCCCTCTAGTCGATATACGCACTTTTAATTGGTATCGAGCAAGGTACTCCCTTGTTACGTGTGATTTAGTTTAACCACAGGAGTTTTAGTTATATCGAGCCGCGAGGTATGATCAAGGTCTCGGCGGGGTGTCCTACCTTGATGGGACGGACTACCCCTCTTGGAAGAACAAAATCGAATGCATCTTGAAGCAATTGACAACGATCTACGGTATGTTGTGACAAAAGGTGTTTCCTCGGTCACACCCTCTACGAATAATCTTGATGTGAAGAGATTCAAGCAACTCGATTCTCAAGCGAAGAATATCATATGTGGCCATCGAGCAAAGGTCAATATGGAAGAGTGAGTGCTTTGGAATCTGCCAAACTCATACAGGACAGGCTGTCCAAAGTAAATGAAGGTGTTTCAACTCAGCGTGACTCTCGAGTTGATGTTCTTGGAATCTCTTCAACGCTTCAAAAGACTCGACAAGCGAAAATGTTCAACAAACCTTGATCGCCTCATGACATCTCAAATGAGCTTCAAGCATTGGGTGCCTTGACATCACCGACCATGAGGTGGTGAAGAAAGCTGCTAAGATCGTTTGATTCCTCATTTGATACTCACGGCGATGATACAAGCGAGGCTGATTACAAGTCTCTTGATCTTGCGATATCCTCGAAGGCTAAATACTCACGAGTTCGACTTCTGCTGAAAGAGATCTCTATGGTTACGGCTATGGAAAAACGCGTGCCACGAAGGCCAAGGCGTGTCGAATCGAGTGAAGACTACGGTAGTAGCCTTGGAGATCTGAAGAATTTGGCGAGAGCTAGCCTGCTCATGAAGAAATTCAGAAATTCACAAGGCGTGGTCGCTTTGGAAAATCCTCAAGAAGCGGTGATTCCTCATCTAGTGACTATAAGAAGACTTTGCCACAAATGCAAGAAACCTGGTCACTACATCCAAGATTGTCCTCGATGGGAAAAGGAATTAAAGAAGAAGAAGCACAAGGATTACAGATTACGATGACATGAAGAAGAAGAAGAAATCATCAAAATCTTCATCATCAAAATCCTCAAAACCTTCTTCTCACAAGAAGAGCAGCTCAAAAAGGCTCGGGCATTCATTGGCAAGGAAATGGACTCGAAGCTGAATCGAGGAAAATGAGGAAGAGGAGGAGTCGAAGAATCCGAATCTGGTGTGGCTAGTCGGCTCTTGCTCTTGCTTATGTTAGCAAGTCCATCTTCAACTTGAAAAAGCTGACTCCATGACAAGCACGATGAGGAAAATGATGACTCGCTCCCACCTATTGCTTCATGGCAAAAGGTGCCAAGGTACTCAATTTCACCTCCTCTGAATCTAGTGAAAATGAATCGATGAGGATCTAAGCCCAGCTACTCTAAACTTGCTAAGATTGCTATAAAACAACAAAGGGCTTTTGAAAAGGTTCAAAACATGCTAGACAAGAGTGATGATATGTTAGGTGAAGAAATGGATCGCACTCAAGCTACATTTGAAATCTTGAAACTTGGTCTAGGCTTGACAGCCTTCAAGGTCATTATAACACTCTCTTATCGACCATGAGAAACTTTCTTATGAATTTCTTCAAAAGCAAGATCTTGAGAAGCTAAGGCGAGTTATGAAGATCTTGAAGGGCGCGATTCATTACTTGCTCAACAAATCAGCGCTTCTCAAGAAAAATTTGTTCCTCCATGCTTAAAGTGCATTGAGCGTGAATCGCTAATTCTTCACTGAATGTTCAAATGCTTCAACTGTTACAAATTCTTCACCTGCCTCTGCTATCACTAATTCCTCACGAGGACATTGCTAGTATCCTTGACGATGCAGGGACTGAAGGAATTGTACATGACGAGGCATGTACAAAAGCCTCAAAGGGCATCAGACTCTTTGTGATGTGCTTAAAAGCAGATCCTCAACAGGAACCCTAGGAAAGAGGTATTGCCTTTGAGAGGAAACTCAATCTGATGGAGCGTCTTGGAAGCTTTGAGAAGTATCCCAAAACCTCATGGGTTCTGCAAAGGGACCTCGAGTTGATCCATCTACCTTATCTGGCTTCACATGCGAATTTCCTCATTACATTGATGAGTCATTTGACTCAAACTATAAACTGTTCAAAAATCAGAATGGTGAAGTATTTGCTAGATATGTTGGCACTAAGCTGCGAGGAGCGGTTCCCCTATGAAGAAAATCTGGGTTCCCAAGAAGTGCCTTGAAAGTCTTGGTGAATGTCCTCATGACACCACAGTGAAGAATAGGAACCCAGATCAAATTCTTCATATGGACCAAATTCTTCATATGGATCCAAGACCTCATCGGACCAAATTCCTCATGAGGATCAAATTCCTCAAAGGATCAAAGTCCTCATATGATTATCACCGTGCTAACAACTCTGTTTTGAGGAGGTAGAGCTAAGGGCTATGAATATGTGCATTATTCTTCAAACCAATATGTTCATAAGTCCTCGAAGAATTTCTCGCTTATTCATATGCTTACCTAACCCTTCTTATGTGAAGCGAAATGGATTGGCTTCTATGCCACCATTCTCATATGGTGCTTTCATGAGTGATGAACTCTTTGCCACCCCTTGAGATGTGGGTGGTGAAGAAAAGAACTAATCTCTTCTGCAGGTCAGGTCTCGGGCGTGCCTCAGCGTCTGAAGAATTTCTTGGGGGCACGACAAAATTCTGAAAGGGCCTTGAGCTAATCATGATGAAATGAACTTTCATTTCACGTCCTCATCTTGCTTACTTGAATCTTGGTGATGAAATTCATCGATGAACTTGATATCATATTCTTCGATGAAGTATATGAGATCGTAAGTTATACTAATTCATCTGCGGGATGATCAACCCAAAAGCCAGCGAGTGGGTTCTCGATAGTGGATGTACAAATCACATGGTGGTGACAAGAATCTATTGATGGATGCTCCTTATCACCGTCACATCTGAAGCATATCATCTTCTTGACAAAGGCAAAAGTCGGTATTGGGACTTGGTAAGGTTGCTATCTCTAAGGACATGCACATGGACAAAGTCATGCTTGTTGAGTCTTTAGGATATAACCTCATATCGAGTCTCAATGCTTTGTGATCTTGATATGGTAGTTATCTTTGGCAAATATCGTTGTGTTGTGATTATGGGGCTGACAATTCCAAAGTCTTGAAGGCTTTAGGAGAGGAGACTTGTATATTGTTGATTTCTCAACAGGTCCACAACCAGCTGTGTGCCTACTTGCAAAAGCTTGAAGGCTGGCTATGGCATCGACGACTTAGTCACATGAGGCATGAGGAATTTACTGCGCTTGCGAAGAAGAAGCATGTCATTGGCATTGAGAATGTCAAATTCCTCAAGGATCACTTATGCGAACTGTGAAGCTGGAAAAATGACCAAGGCCAAGCATCCGTGAAGACTATCATGACCACTACTCGTCCCTTGAATTGCTTCACATGGACCTCTTTGGTCCCAATCATTATTCAGTATCGTTAATGAAGCATCACTATATGGCTTTGTTATTGTTGATGATTACTCTCGTTACACATGGGTACACATTGTTACTTACAAAAATCAAGTGCAGGAAATCTTCAAGCGATTTTCCTCGAGGGCTTCAACCAACTTTGGTGTGAAGATCAAGCACATCGGGAGTGACAATGGAACTGAGTTCAAAATTCGGACTTGAGGATTATCTTGATGAACTTGGTATTACTCATGAGTTATCTGCTCCTACACTCCTCGGCAAAATGGCGTCGTGGGCGCAAGAACAGAACTCTTGTTGAGATGGCTCGCACTATGCTTGATGAATACAAAGCGCCTAGTCGTTTTGGATTGAAGCAATTGACACTGCGTGCCACATCATCAACAGTATATCTTCTAAATTCTTCAAGAAGGCGCCTATGAACTCCTCAGCGACAAGAAACCCAATGTAAGTTATTTCAAAGTCTTTGGTGCTAAATGCTGGATTAGAGATCCTCACCACACCTCTAAATTTGCAAAGCACATGAGAGTTTATGCTTGGTTACGGAAAGGACTCGCACACCTCTGAGTCTTCAACATCACTCTACACAAGATTGTTGACCTTTGTAGATGTGTGGTTCGATGAAACTAATGGCTGCAAAAAGAGCACCTACCTACTGTGTTAGGCGAACCATTTTGAGGATTCTATTAGGTTCAAGGCAGCGAGGATGTCATTCCTCTTGAAGAAACTGCTGAAGAATTCATTCTGTCTGTGAAGAGCGTCGGTGATGCACTGAAGATAATCTTTGAAGAAAATGGTCTTGAGAAAATGATCAAATTCCTCGGCGACAACCAGCTCATCCTCGCGTTGCAAAAGAAGTACAAGTGGAGAAGATCATCGATGACATTAAAGCGCCGAGGTCCTCTCACTCGCTCAAAAGCTTCACATTTATCTAACTTTTGTGGGCACTATGCTTTTGTGTCTATCACAGAGCCCACTAAGGTAGATGAAGCATTTACGGAGCTGAGTGGATTCAGGCCATGCAAGAAGAATTACATCGGTTTGAGCTCAACAACGTGCAGGAACTGGTCAAGCGTCCGGATCCTCGCAAACATAATATCATTGGCACAAAGTGGATCTATCGCAACAAGCAAGATGAAAATGGTCTTGTGGTGAGAAATAAAGCACGACTAGTAGCTCAAGGCTACGCAAGTTGAAGGAATTGACTTGATGAAACTTTTGCACTGTTGCTAGACTTGAGTCTATTAGCATATTACTACGCCTATGCTAACCATCACAATATCACTTTATATCAAATGGATGTGAAAAGTGCATTCCTCAATGGTAAGCTTGAGGAAGAAGTATATGTTGCTCAACCCCAGGTTTTGAAGATCCAAAGCATCGACAAAGTCTTGAGACTAAATAAGGCCCTCTATGGCCTCAAGCAAGCCCCTCGGTGTGGTATGATACATTGAAGGAATTCTTACGTGAAGAATGGCTTCACACCAGTTCACTCGACCCTACTCTCTTTACTAAATCTTATGATGGTGAACTATTTGTGTGCCAAATATATGTTGATGATATTATCTTTGGCTGTCTTGACCAGCGTTATCTTGATGAATTTGCCTATATGATGAGTGAAGAATATCAAATGTCTATGATGGGAGAGTTGAAATTCTTCTTAGGTCTTCAAATTAAATCAACAACACAATGGCATATTCATATCTCGGAGAAATACCTCAAAGATGTCTGAAGAAATTGGCATGCAAGATTGCAAAGGCGTCAAAATTCCTATGCCCACAAATGGCCATCTATGCCTTGATGAAAATGGTATTGACTTGATCACAAGGTATACCGCTCCATGATTGGTTCTTTATTGTACTTATGTGCATCTAGGCAGATATAATGCTTAGTGTTTGCATGTGTGCCCGATTTCAAGCTACACGAAGGAATCACACCATAAGGCTGTGAAGCATATTCTTGATATCTAGCTCACACACCAACACTAGGATTATGGTACCCCAAGGGCTCTACTTTTGATCTCATTGGATATTCGACTCGACTATCTTTGGTGATCGTGTGGACCGCAAGTCAACATCTGGTACTTGTCATTTCCTCGGACGATCTTTGGTGCATTGGTCCTCGAAAAAGCAGGCTGTGTATCACATCCCACTGCGGAAGCTGAATACATTCTTCTTTGGCTCATGTTGTGCTCAATTACTATGGATGAAGCAAACCCTCAAGGACTCTGGCATCAACATGAAGAATGTGCCTCTCTATGGTGACAATGAGAGTGCCATCAAGATTGCTCACAACCCGATTCAGCACTTTCGAAGACAAAGCACATTCAAATTCGTCATCATTTTCTTCGTGATCATGTGTTGAAGGCGACATCTCCATCGAGCACGTGAAGGCGAAGAACAGCTAGCTGATATCTTCACTAAGCCCTTGGATGAGAAGATATTTAGCAAGTTGCGGTGTGAGCTAAATATCTTAGAATCTTGAATGTTCTTTGAAAAGGCACACATCCTAACACTTATGCAAAATTGATGACTTAGATGTGCAACACATGAAGAAAGCGTTTTCTTCAATCAATGAAGAATAACACTCTAAGTGTGAAGAAATTAATGAAGAATTTGATTCTCGGAACCCTACGACAATTATGCAGCGGTGTCTGAAATCATCATTCTTATATGGTGGAGTCACGCCACCACCAAAGTTGAAAATCTTCAATTTGAGTTTTCCTCAGTTTGAAATTCTTGAGTTTTCAAATTCTTCAACTTTGCAAAATCTTCACTATTTCCGTCGTCTTTCTTCATTGACTATATATATATATGGGTTTATGTCCTCTACAGCATTCACTTATGGCTATTTCTTCAAGTCGCTTTTTACGCTAAGTGAATGTGATGGGACCCTTCCCTCTATGCTATACTCAACCCAATCCATTCACAAATTCTTCATATGCGTTCTACTTTGAAACTTCGTTCAAATTCTTCTTGTGTCCTTGACAGTGAAGAAATTGCAATGGAACTTTAAAACAAATCTTATTCAAACCTTCATTTTACCGTTCAAACCGTTCCGCATCCCACGATGCAATATTCTATTCACCCACGATCGAACACGATCTCCACTACGATGCGTGGGTGACACATGTAAATGAGAAGGAAGCGGTCAGGGCACGTTAAGTCCTAAATTTGGCGATCCGTTTTTCACCGTGTCTATAAATACCCTCTCTCCCTTCCTCACTCTTTTACTCCGCTCGACCTCTCTCTCCGCTCGAGCTCCTCAAACCCTAAGCGCGCCGCTTCTCCATAAATCGCCGGTGAGGAAAAGCTTCCTTGCCTCGACCTCGTCGCCCGGCGTACTCGTGCCGACCGTGGAAAATCTTCACTCCGCCGTCGCCGTAGCTGATTTCCTCTGCCAAGTTAGGCGTGGAATATCTGAGCAGACGAACTTCCCAACTGTTCTTCTCAGTTAAATCGTGTTCTTCACTTGGGTAATTAAAAGTAACTTTTATTACTCGCTTTGATTCTCAAATCTTCTTCAAATTCCTCAAAGGTGTTTATTCTTCAAATCCTCACACATATGAACACCTCAAATCTCTTGATTCGTTTCTCTAAGCAATGATTTTCTTCAAGATTCCTCAATTGTGTGGATCCTCGATCTATACAACTCTGGAACCTAAGACAAAGAGCGCTTAGTGAAATTCTTCAAAACTCATCTGGTCAAAATCCTCAAAACTTGTTCTTTTGAAAAACCTTACGAGAGCATATGACCTCTCCAAATTCCTCGCACCTATACTCTGTTCACGGTACAAATGTCATTCTTTGAATCCCGAGTTCTCATCAACTTAACTCATTTGCAGCGTTCCTCGAAGAAAAACTGCACACTTCTTGAGAGAACTCAATTGTTCAATTTCCTCAAGCTGAAGAAAATGGCAGGCGGTAGAAGCCATGAAGGAGGAAAGAAACACGAGGTTATGACTGCGTTTGAAATCCACGAGGAAATATATCTGACTATTGCACTCCGGATGAAGAAAGCAAAAATCAGCGCAAGGTGCGTATTCAGGAAGATTGAGCGGAGGTGGGCACGGGAATGGAAGGAATACGGATATGTAACTCCTAAGTACATGAAGAAATTAGCTCTAAATCCTCCATGCCCAAGAGCTCCTCGGCTTTGGCCAAATAGCTGATCCCACAAGCATCAAGCGAGGTGAGGACTTTCACGATGAATGGGCTAAGCGCCAAGCAAAATTAGCAAAGCAAGCAAAGGCAGTGAAGAAATTCAATGAGGATTACTGCTGCTGCTCTGCCACTTGAGGTCTCGGTCAAACCGAGAAATCAATGCAAAATAAGCCTGCTCATAAGCCAAGTGCTTCATCATCATGCCCTCACGGCCAAGTTCCTCGTGAGAACCTTCCAAGCAAATTCCTCACCTGCTTGCCGTTCCACCAAAGTCCTCAACAGCTCCGTCAAAACCTTGGTTCTGTGCACTGGCTACTTGTCAAAGGACTGCTGGTTTTCAATTGCCTCGAGCATCTCTGCAAGTTCCTCGGCTGCCCCATTTCTTCATCTGGCCCGGCTCAATTTGAAGACCAAAGCAACAGTTGGGCGTGGTCCTCGGCCTAGCCAAGGAAGAAAGCGGTTGTATTCCATGTACCATCGATGATGAGGCATCGATGAAGAACTTGAAGAAATCATCGAGAGACCGTCAAGTTAGGGCCGCAAGAGCCAAAGGTACATCTGTGCCCTTTGCTATTGGATCGAAGAAAGTCCTCGACTTTATTGATCTACGGCACAATGATCCCAATACCCCTCTGCTGATCTTCATCGACACACTGGTCAAAGTCATCGTTGACTCACTTCATCCTTGAAGAAAATGGAAGTTTGAGAAGGCGAGGGAAATCAAAAAGGCTCAATACGGGAAGGAGAAGTTCACGAAGAAAAATGTAGTCAAGATGACACGAGGAGCTTCTCAAGGTCAAAGCTGAGATTCAAGACCTCGGCAAAACTTTGATTCCTACTATCTTTGATTGGCAAGGAGCCAAGACCAGATTCGTCAACTGACGAAGAAATTCTAGCTATTGCTGTCCCAATGCAACATGAAATTCCTCGAGTGAAGCCTCTGCTCACCCTCTTGAGAAAAATACCGACACCTGATGATGTTCAGCCTCTTGAAGAAAATGCCGGCACCGCTGAAGCCTCTGCTCAACTGCTTGAAGAAAATGCTGATTCGAGTGATGATCCCATCCCGGCCATTGAAGAAACTGCCGGGGCACCCACTAGTGGTGCGCTGAAGAAATTACTCAAGGCAGAGGCGCATCGGCTGCTCTGAAGAAACTGCACCAAATTCCTCGGCTCCTCCTGCGCCAACTCCATCTCCAATTCTTCCATCGCCTCGATGTGAAGAAAACCAAAACTCTGAGCGAGCTCTTTGTGAAAAAAGAAAGCATCATTTGCGTCAGATTCTTGACTGCGAAGAAAATGAAGCCAATAACCAGCTCATTTGAAAACCCAATTGATGTTGTTCCAATTTCCTCCATACCATCAAAGGAAGTCGTTCCTTTTGGAGAAGACTATGAGATCCCAATCGGATCGATGAAGAACATGTCTGCTGCCGTCGAGAGAAAATTGATGAAGAAATTGAAGTGGAAGCAATCCCTTCAACCCCGATTATTTCCTCATCGGACTATGAAATTCCTCGGGCTGGTCTTTGAGAAATTGAAAATGAAGATGTGGATATTGGATGCACCACTCCGGTGATCAATGATGACTTTTGGGAAAGTCGGCATCCCAATACTCCTCTCTTCACCCGCTCCAACAAGTTCCTCACTCCCCTGCACAAACAGTCCAAATGGACTTTGAGGAACAAGAAATTCCTCAGGCTGAAGAACCTGAACTTGTGATTCCTGAGGTGGTGATGCAACTCAACGACACCCCTCTGCCCAAGCAAAGAATCCGTTCTCAACCAAGCAAAAGTTCAAGGCTGAAGACTTCTTTGCGAGCACGTGTTCTTCTTGAATATAATCCTTATGATTACTGCTCGAATTAGGAAGAGGCGCTTACGGACTGCCGATCAAGCAAACTTCTATTCCTCAATGCTTTTCAACAAGGACAAAATCTTGATCATGCTCATATTCCTCATGTGGATATGGAGTCATTGCCGAACTTTGAGCCGGTCCTCGGTGTTCTTCACGATGCGGGACTTCTAAACTTCTGCTTGATATTTGTGGTGGAATGAAGAGCTAATTCTTGATTCTATGCAACCCTGCACATCACGGAGGCGCTGAAGATGTGAATTCATGGGTCTTAGATTGGATGATGAAAACACTCACTACAAGGCACCGACAAGTGAATTGCCGTGCCCTCCCATTCGATCCTCCGATTGATGGTGCACGTCGTATCTATGAAGAAAAAGAACTTTCAAATCACTATATGCAAGTCTTGATGAAGCCTTTGAAGCCAAAGGCAGGCCCCAAGAACCAAATTCCTCGTCAAGGAATTATTATATGTGCCTCGAGCAGTCTATCGGATTACGGCGAAGACTATGAGTCCTATCAAAGGCCACGACTTCGAATGATGAAGAAGTCGTTGGCATCATGAAGAATATGCTTTTCAACATCATCCATGGCGTTCCGTCAATTTCCATGATTTCTTCATGAGGACTCGGCTAACATTGCCATGTCACCTTTTGAGCTGAAGCCTTATGCACCTTGGATTATGAGATTCATCGGTCAAGATCTTCACTGATTTACAAAGGTGATACTTTGAACCACTGCAGCTACTGCCCCGATTGAAGTCCTCAAGCGGACAATTACCTCGGTGATGACAAGGCCAAGGCTCTTGCTGTGATAGATGAAGGCATTCGTCCATTGGATGGACAGTTTAGCAAGCGACATCCTACTCCACCAATGATGACTACGCCACACATGACTCGGTGACAAATACCTCGGTCAAGCAAAGTCCTCAAGCTCTGCACCGGGGTGATGGTGATCGTGAATTACTCCTCGGTCTTCATCGGAAGGTTGATCGCAATCATAAGTGGGTCAAGCGTCGGTTTGGTACTCTTCTTTACAACATGACCTCCACACAATGCGGTGAAGAAAAACCACTACTACCTTCATGAAACCTTCAAGCGCTTTGGGCTGTTCTTTCACATGCCTCGGTGAAGAAGAACTGCATTCAATGGGACTCAAGGAAGAATTTGGTAGTGCGCACCTCCTCAGAAGAAATTCAAGAAGGTCAAAGTTCCTTCCTTGGTGGCCAGCTCCTATTCTTCATCTCATAACTTGATGAAAATGAAGATTTGGAAGACAACTGCTGCTGGTCCTACTTCAACAACCGACCCCAACAATCTTTGGCGCTCCGTCTTGACTTGAAATTCTTCAAGGCGTTAGTCCTCGGTTCGATCCTTTTGGTCATTTGATGACAAGGGGAGAAATTTGAGTTAGTCTTCAAGCGGGTCTAGTTTTTGTCTATATCTGTATTTTATTAAGTTACAACTCTCGTTCTTGAAACCTTTTATTGGATCGAGTTGTAATCTTAAACCCGATGGTGCTTTGATACTTTTGATGCATTATGCTCTTGCTCTATGCTCACGATTACGATAGTTATGCTCGATTCTCGTGAGCTTCTTGAAAATCTTCATAGCTAATCGATTTAGCCTTTGGGCTCTGATACTCTTGATGCGTTACATTGCATAACATCAAGCACCATATTTCATCATGCATTTCAAATTCTTCATACCATATGTTAAATGCGTGTATGAATTACAAGATATAGGGGGAGATCTCCATGATTCTATTCTTCAAATGTGCATTGCCTCAAAAGCAAATTCCTCACTATGCACATCTTCAGGGGGAGTTCTTCTATATCTTGCAATCAAATTCCTCATTATCAGTATTTACACTTCATATGTTTATCCCGTTGAAAACTTAACCTATATTGTCATCAATCACCAAAAGGGGAGATTGTAAGTGCATCTAGTGCCCTTAGTGATTTTGGTGTATTGAAGACTTATAGGTTAAGGAACTATCGTTTGTGAGTGTACACAGGTCTATAAGTCTATGAGGAGTTTGATATTTCTGAGAGAAAATCGACCCTAAAATTGAAGTTCTTCAAGCTGAAGACTTTGTTATTACGAAGACTTTACGAAGACTTTGAAAGTGAAGAAATTGGTGTGACCTTGAAGACTTGGTATTCATTTGAGGAACATGAGCGTGAAGACTTTTGTTTTCGTAGTTTCATTTTCTCTTTCTTGAGTCATAGGAAACACCGTCTTGTTAAAGAAATTAGAAATACTAAGGAAAAATTTCCATGTGATGCTCAACTCAAAATCCTAAACCTACCAATCCCTTGGTGAAGCTTTTGGAAATCTCATACTGATTCGGTCAATTTCTTGATGGTGAGGCAGAGCTCTTCAGTGTGAGAATTTGTTACGGTGAGGAGTTAGGAATTCGCCGGTCTGAATTGCCTACATAGTGAGAACATGATAATACGAGAATTTGATATTCAAAATTCCGACCGTTCTTTGTCTTCTTGCTTGGCTGTCCCAAATATCTTATCCACCTAACGGTCATATCATTGAAGGGCATTTATGTCTTATCATGTCGGGCTGCTCCCTAGGCTATAAATAGCCGCCCCTACAACCACTAGTTGGTTGGCTGCTCAGAAGAACTTGACACTTGTCATTTGAGAGCAACCCATCCTTTGAGGAATTTGAGAGAAAATCATCAAGTGAGGAAAAACCCAAAACCAAACCCTACAAACCCAAAGTGATTGAGCATCCTGAAGAAATTGATCCTGCGTGGATCCGGCGCTTATTACCTTTGAAGGCGGTGCTTCTTCCAGACGGTTAGGCGTCATGGTCTAAACATCAAGAGGAATTGTGGATGCCGAGTGACCAAGTATGTGAAGGTTTGGAAGTCGCTGAAGACTTACCACAGTGATTGGGCGAGTGCATGTGACCTTAGTTCAAGGAGAATCTGGTGAGGACTTGGTGTCTGAGCTGCGTGCTCGGTTGGGTGTCGGGGCTGTGTGTCCTCGAGTTTAAATACTCAACCGCTCCAACAGACGTACAAGCAGGGCAGCAGTTGGAACTGGTCTACCAAATCATTGTCTTCACCAACCTAACTGGTTCCATTTCCTCAACCCTTTCATTTCCTCATTCTTGTGTTGAGTGTTTGTTCATATCGTGTTTGAAGACTTTGGTGAAGACTTTCTCAATTTCCTCAGTTCAATTTCTTGATCTGTTTGTCTTCATCTTGTGTTATCCTGTGATTCGCTTTACGTACTCTGTGATTGTCTTCATTTCATCATGATGACAATGCTTGTAATCTGTTATGCTTACTTCTGAGTACTTATTCGCTGCAAGTATTTCTTAGCTAAGGAATTTCCTCACGGCAAATTCCTCGATGAAGAATTCATAAAATCGCCTATTCACCCCCTCTAGTCGATATAGCACTTTCAAAGATACAAGGTTGAAGACTTCGTCCGTGTCCGGATGGGACTTTCCTTGGCGTGGAAGGCAAGCTTGGCGATCTGGATATGTAGATCTTCTCCTATTGTAACCGACTCTGTGTAACCCTAGCCCTCTCCGTTGTCTATACAAACCGGAGGGTTTTAGTCCGTAGGACGAAGAACAATCATACCCTAGGCTAGCTTCTAGGGTTTGGCCTCTCTGATCTCGTGGTAGATCTACTCTTGTACTACCCATATCATCAATATAAATCAAGCGGGAGTAGGGTTTTACCTCCATCGAGAGGGCGAACCTGGTAAGAACATCGTGTCCCTTGTCTCCTGTTACCATCCGCCTAGGCCTTGCGGTTCGGGAACCCCTACCGAGATCTGCGGTTTGACACCGACATTGGTGCTTTCATTGAGAGTTCCGTTGTGCCGTCGCCATCGGGAAGGATGCCTCATCCGTCTTTAAAGGCGGCACTTTGTTGCTAAAGGAGCTTTGGCTATCGGCCAAACTCTCGGCTAAGCGGTTTTCTTATGACCGCTGTTGACGCCAGCGCCGGCGATGACTTCTCGGGTCGCCGAAAGCAATCTTCACGTCAACTCGAGAACTTCGCGAGCGGTTAGATCGATGGAGCTCTCTTCCTTAAGCGAGCTCTTGGATCGCGCCGCGCCACAGGAGTCGCTTCGGACTACGATCAGATTGGGCCTAAACCCGATCGAGAGAGATTAACTCTCCCGGGTCACCCATCACGTTGCGGTGGTGGAGGAACAATGCGGCAAGCCTTCATCTATCTTAAGGACTAGTTATGTCCGGTTCGATCCTCAAGCGGATACCCGCGGAGGAGGGCGTCCTCAAGCCACGAACCTAAAGTCGAGGCGCGGGCTAGATTCATTGGACAACATCCAAGAACCCAAGCTTCGAGTTGGAAACTCCTTGGCCCTGAGTCTCAGATTAGGCGAGGTTCGGTTTAATTCACCGCCCACCCAAACATAGCGATCTATCCCAAATTCGGCAAGAGCCCTTGAAATAGTACACCATTACTAGGACAGATTCCTCTGGTCATGAGCAGGATAAAGGACTACAGCGAGGAGGATGCAATTTCATTCTTACGCAATAATTGCATGGACAACAGAATCCTCAACGCCATAAGTCACCGTGAAATTACGCCGCTGACTTGGCATCCATAATGCGAAAATCTTGTGCGATGGAAGCGCTGGAAAACGAAATAAAATTTTGGGACAATCCATACTGAATAGAACCCGATCCGAAATAAAAGGGTGCATTATCGCGAGCACTTTGGGTTAAACACCAAAAGCAAAACCCTCTATAGGGCATGGAACCGTCTTTGGAGGGATGGCTCAATGGACCTGTAAAATTAATAGTACAAAGGCGCCACACCAACTCATAGCCTTAGAGCATGTTGGATACTCCGTGAGGTGGCACGAAGTGGCGAAGAGCTTCTAACTCCGAGAATCCACGAGCACCAGCCCAAGAATACCATTACGGTATTAACGGTCTTGAGACTTCGCATCAAATAATATCGGAAGCGAACACTCCATGACCTTGCGAAGTCTACCAAGTAGCAATAACAAACCCATGGGTAACACGGCTATTACCTTTAATGCCGGTGATGAACCTAAATTCGAACAGCGAGCACCGGCCGCATTGGTCCTCGATCCGATAGTGGGCGGCTTTGCATATACCAAAGGTACTCATGGGCGGTGGCAGCGGATTGAACCTCATTCTGAGAAACTCTTGAAAAATGGAAATAGGCTGGAGCCGCATTGAGCGAAGCAGCACAACCTTTAGAGAATAATCCCGGTCGAGGAAGCCTATGTCAGGAAAAATCACCTTGGATGTGGTGTTTGGCACCGGATAATTACAGGTCGAGGAGGTCACGTTCCAAGTAGCCCGTTCAGCAGCGGATACCACGCTCTATTAGAGGCGAGAGGCATTCACAATTTTCAAGCTATACCCCATTACGGGTACATGAAGCTCAAAATGCCGGGCCCAACAGAATCATCACTCTTGCTTGTGACTGGACATAGCACTCCCATGAAAATAAGACAGCCGCACTAGCCCTTGAGGCACTATCAAAGCCCTAGCGGCGAGGAACTGACTGCGTTGCGCTCCACGGTGAGCGAGGCGGCGTGATACTCGATAAAAGATCCAGTCCGCCTCTTTTAAACCAGCGGACGAAATAGTCAAATTCAAGTCCATCCGCGGACCCTACAAAAAGGCCTCCATTGAGGCGCAATTAAACCACGATGTAGCGCGCACTCACGAGAATTCCTCTGCGAAAATTGGGACATTTTTCCTAGCACCCTTGGACATGCCGGGAATCCACGCCCGGCTGGCGAGCACAGCCTAAACATCCTAAAAGATTCAAGCGATCAAGCGAGGCCCTTGGCGTTTCTCCGAACCTAAGAGACAAGCCATGGGAGAGGAGCTAGCCAAACTACGGAGGCGGATTCATCGGAGATATAAAACATCCGGACTAGCTAGCAAAACTGGTGATGGTACCAAGAAGGACAAATCACGGCTTTTGTGCGTCGATTTCAAGGACCTCAACAAGGCTTGCCCAAAGGATCCCTTCCCCTCCCGCATCGATCAAATTATCGGCGCTACCGCAAGACCACGACTCGTTGTGTTTCCTCGGCGCATACTCCTGCTACCATCAAATTAAGATGGTAGAGCCAGACCAAACCATAGCGGCATTCATCACCCATACAGCCCATTCGCTTCAACACAATGCCCTTCCGGGCTCAAAAGCGTCGGCGCAACATATCGGCGCATGATTGAGACATGTCACGGCAAACCAGATCGGCAAAGCGGTGGAGGCATACATAGATGGCGTGGTCGTCAAAACCAAGCATGTCGAAACTCTAGTAGGCGACTTGAGGCTCACATTCGACAACCTCCGAACATATGACATCAAGCAACCGGAAAAATGCGTTTTTGGCGTACCAATTTGAAAGCTCTTGGGCTTCATTGTACCGGTAGAGGCTGAAGCAAACCCAGCCAAGATCAGAGTTCTGTCACAATTGGATACCCCAAGGACCTCAAACAAATACAAAAATTGACCGGATCGTGGCGGCTCTAAGCCGCTTTATCTCCAGCAGGAGAAAAGGCATTACCCTATATCGCCTCCTCGGCGCACGAACACCAGTGGGCGGATGCATACGGCGAACTTCGAAGAAATAAAAGCCATATTGGCAACAAACCCGGTCTGGCCTCGCCTAACATCGGCGAACCAATGCTATTATATATCGATGTAACTCATCAAGTTGTAAGCGCGATGCTTTCGTCGTCGAGCGAAAGCGGACGGACACAAATTCCCCCTTCAAAAGCCGGTTTACTCGTGTCCCTTGTCCTCCTCCATGCAAATCGCGGTACCGCATTATCAAAAGATAGCGTCTGGCAGTATTTATAGCATCTCGGATGCTGCGACACTACTTTCAAGAGTGTTTGATAACGGTATCCTCTGAAGTACCTCTTAACAATATTATAAACAACGCGGCATGACGGGCGGATTGCCAAATGGGCCATTGAGCTCCTCCGTTCAACATAACCTATAAGCCACGGCGAGCTATTAAATCGCAAGTTTTGGCGACTTAAATGGCGAATGGTGAAGCCGAACTCCCTAAAAATGCGGCACATATTCAACTGGATCATGCGCCAGCGGCTCCAAAATGTTTTGATGCATGGGCTGGCGTCGTTCAACGTCCCCAACAGGAATCTGATTCAATCGTACTCGAGATAATGTATCACGGACTCCAACAACGCGCCGAACATGAGGCCCTCCTACATGGTCTTGGATGGCGGTCTACATGGGCATTCAACGCCTAGAGGTGCGGGGATTGAACCTCGCGATATCCCAAATAAATGGAGACTTTGATGCCAAGGATCCGAAAATGGCAGCTTATCATAGCGCCGTCCTAAAAATGTCATTTCGGTTTGAGGGCTCAAATTTCACCATATAGCTCGGGAAAACAATCGGGCAGCGGAGCGTCTTGGCGCATTGGTGCAAGCGCGATGCCGTCCCCCAACATCTTCTTGGAGAGGCTGTTCAAGCCATCCATATTATGGGAAGGAATCCGGAAATAACAGCCGGACCCAACCGCATTGCCGACACGAACATTACGACACTGCAGGAGGCTACGCCAGCAGTAACATCTTCAACCCGCGTAATAATGGCAGTCATTGCCCGTGGACAAAACCATTCCTAGCCTACCTAACGGTAGGGAACTTCGAGGACCAAGCGAGGCCGCTGCATAGTGCGGCGATCTAAAGCCTATAAAGTCCACGAGGAGAGCTTTGTAAGAAAAGCACCTGGAGTCCTTCAAAGGTGTATCTCCGAAGAGGAAGGCGGAATCTTACAGCTGAAATTCATGCGGACTCGGCGGGCACCACACGCAGCCGGGCCCTTGTAAGCAAGGCCTTCCGTCTGAGATTTTATTGGCCAAAGCCATATGCCACCCACCGCCCTCAAACTATACCCATCACGGCCCTTCACGGTGCAGGGGCTTGACATGGTTGGACCCCTTAAAGGAGAGCAGCACAAGCAAAAATACCTCTGGTCATGGTGGATAAATTCACCAAATGGATAGAGACCAAGCCTGTTAAGGCAGACGAATCTGGACGGTGATAGACTTCATATCGGGGTGCATTACACCGTTCTGGCGTCCCCACAACATAAATCGCGATAGCAGCCACGAACTTTCGGCCGGCGAGGTCAAACTACGGTGCAAAACATGGGCATCAAGCTCGACCATGCTTCAATCTATCACCCACAAACTAACGGTCAAGTCGGCGAGCAAATGGTCTAATCATGGCGGCATCAAACCCAGATTAGTGCGGTCCCTCAAGGAATCTAACGAGCCTTTGGGTAGAGGAGCTCGACTCCGTACTACTGGGGGCTGCGGACCACGCCGAATCGCACCACGGATACACACCATTCTTTATGGTATCTGGCAGCGAGGCGGTTCTGCCTGCGACATAATTCATGACTCACCTCGGCGTGCGCATATGCGAAGAAAGAAAGAAGCGAAATCGATCGGCAGGACAGTTTGGTGCGCCTTGGAGGAGGGCGTGGCGTGGCAAAAGCCCGTTCCGCATTCTATCAACAGCGAGGCTCGAAGATACCAAAGCAAAAATGCAGGCCAAAACTTACAATGTTGGCGAGTTAGTTCTCGCTTTTGGGACAAGAAAAGGACAAACTCAAGCCCAAATGGGAAGGTCCTTTATTATTCACCAAGTCTGGCTGGTGGGCGTCCGTCTGCGAGATGCATCGGATAACCGACTCGAGCCAAACCCATGGAGCATAGCCCGTCTCCAGAAGATTCTCGCCTAGTGCGGACTCTGTGTTCGTCTCCTTCCTCTGTCTATTTTTACACATTAGTTGTCTTATATTTCTCTCCTTCTCCTCCCTTTCTATTACAGCCTTTAAGGGCTCGTTCGCGCCTTCTTCGCTTTTTTGGCGGCGCTATCCGCTCATTATACTGGGGCTTCTTTAACGAAGCTTATTTATCTGGGCTTCATGCCCAACACATGTCACACTTCGCATGTACCTTTTATTCACCATTATATGGATCGATATGACTTAAGTTTTGGCCAAGCTGGGTTGCTGGCTCTGTGCTTACCCTCGTTCCCGATTGTTCAGCTAGGCGGTAAAAGAGCACCTCTGCGATTATTCTGCCGGTCAGCGGATGTGTACCTCGGTAGGTGAAGCGAAAGCTAAGCGTTCTTAAGGGAATATTGATTCGATGAACTAAAGATGATTTTCGATCGTTTATTTATCTGCCCCGGATGCTTTTACGCTTTTTTATGATCGGACATGCACTTTAGGGCATGCCTCGAGAAAGGAACCCCTAACGGAACTATTCTCCACGGAAGATGTTTCTTACTAACCATGTAATATAACATAACTAGTTGGGTACATATGCATTCAAGCACTAATGACCCCTACGCTTTGGTCTCCACGCATGCCCTGTTCTTACATAACAGAGAGGTATTCGGACACACTCCATTGTCGGGTCCCGAGGTTGAAGCGAAAAGGTCCGCCATGACAAGCGATCTACAATCCGGCTAGAAGGCATTTTACATGTCATCTTAAATTACATAGTCAATTTGGTGGGTATATTCCTCTTCAATACCATCCAACGGGTTGTCTAGTTTATAGTCTGCTTTGGGAATATTTGGCGGCCAACTCTACGGCGGACACTAAGCTCACGAGGGATCTCCTTCCCATCCGGGCCCCACAGGTCCGACCTCGGCCATGTGGTTTGGGTCAGCCTTCGTGTGCAGCGTCTTCACCATGGCCCGAGCCTCCCTGGCGCCTTGGCGGCGAGGCCGATATCTTCCATAATCAGAAGCGCCGTCGTGCTCCTTGCTTCTCTGCAAGCTCTCTAAGGCCTTGGGCATGGAGGCGGATAGCCACAAGGCACAGGCGGCGCCTTGCATCACTGTCGAACTTCGTTCGTGCAGTTGTGAGCTTCGGGAAGAAGGTCACCCGTAGAACCGGGCATTTCCTCTGCAAGCTGACCTGTTAGCATACCTACAGACATAACTCTGTAAATCGACTTCCTCGCCGAACTCTCTTTCGAAGTTCGTTCAAGCACTTACTAAAAATGCCGCGTCGAAGCTGCCGATTCTCCTTCACGAGTCCGGCGGTGAGCACGAACATCCTTTAGTTCCTCGCCCGGTTAGGTGTTGGCATCTTGGAATTATTATTCTCCTGCCTCACCTTTGTAAACACGCTCTGCTTGGCCTTTAATTGGCGCAAGAGTTGTTGCTTGTCGGGATCTACTCTGGTGCCATCTGCAAGGTTATTGTCAGATTTGCACATCGCCGCACTTCACAACATACTTATCTTTGAAGCATATATTACGGAGGGGTCTCCTTGGCCTCCCCTGCTTAGTAGCTAGTCTTGACCTCAAGTTGGGCTTTGCACTCTTCCAGCTCTGGGGCAGTTGGGTATTCTTTTACGTAAGATCCTGCATAACAAATGATCTTTAAATCAGTTATTCTAAGCTGTTTCAAGTCTCGAGACTCTTGACATATATAACCATAAAATTTTCTCACCGTATGTCTTTCACATCTTTGCTCCGTGGCTCTGGCTAGACCATTTTGGCGACGCAGTGCGCATCTCGAATTGAAGGCATCCAATGCCTCTTGGGAGAAACAAGCGTCGGGAAGAAGCTGTCCAGCGGCGCTTTGTGGTTCATGGCACTCTCCACCTCGGAATTGGTGGCGGACAGCCGTCGCATCCTCTATCGGAGGCGTCCGGTGGGCGCCTCGTGTTCGCCTCCGCCTCGAGACCCGGCCTTGGAGCTGGCTGGTGGGCGATGGCAACCTCTCCGGATATAGTCCGGCGGCGCTCTTTTCTGAAGAGCATGGCGTTAGTATGCCTTGAGGAATAAAACCTGGGAATAAGATGGCACGCCATACCGTTCGCGGCGTCTCAATCCGGACCGCACTTCTTTTCAGCCTCTTTGGGCCTTGCTGCCTTGTTGGCTAGCCACCACAGGCTCGGCCTTCCGCCTCAAGGACTTCCCTGCAAAAACACCATTGGTATCGGTGATAAAAATAAGCACGGATGGATCATTTTCAAAGCACGGGGACTTGGTCTCGGTTACTTGTGAAATTGGAAGTAGTCCGGGATAATCGGCCGTAATGGCCACTAAGGCGTTATCCTTGCTCAATTGATGAAACACCCCATCGATCAGCTCCACGAGATAAGTCCGAGTCCTCTTGGGAGGCCGAATTGAGGACCGTTCGGGTCCTCGGGTTGTGGAGGAGGGCTGTTTATCTCCTTTACAGACTGGCGTAGCTCTGCATTGAAATTGCTAGACTAAATACTTAACTATGGGAATATGAAACGGATGGGCGAGTAAAATTGTCCGCTTACCCAGCTTGGAGGATTGTACATAGAAAATCCGCCCCGTGGGTTGACGCGGAGAAATTCCTCCTCTTCTCCCTTGTACAATGCGGACAAGATATTACGTCGAGGCGGCAAGCCGATTCCGGCCCTTACGGCTGCAGCGGGTGGCATCATCCTCCGTTGAAATCCCACATGGGGTGGCCTCTATATTGGCGGCTGCACCCTCGCATAATGCAAGTGGCCATGACCTCGATCATGGTCAGTCCGAATGAGCTAACAACCTTATCCGGCTCATCGGTAAGGGCGTCTTTGTCATTTTCCTTCGAGAGCTCCGTGGGCGCCTTAGGTGCTTCCTCAAAGGAGCATTATCGAACTTCGGAAGGCCGATCCGAATAGGGTCGGCAGAGGACATCTTCTATATAAAACCATTACGAAGGCCGGTCTTGGGCGCCTTCTTTGGGGTTCGGATAGATATCCGGTCCGGCGATGCGCCATAGTTAAGCTCCGCCCAGTTGATATATCGACCCCTCGAGAATGGGGCACGAGGAAGAACAGCCTCTTCCACAGTATAAAATGAGCCTCACAGCCCAAAACAGCTGCATAAAGGACTCTGAAGCCCGCGATGTGCAATATGGAGGCTGGCGTAGGTTGTGCAGGTGGAGGCCATAGAACTCCAGTAGCCCGGAGAAGCGGATGAATTGGAAATCTGAGCCCTCTTATCAAATAAGGGATAAGGCATACCGCTCTCCTTTTGAGGATTGGGGACACTCTCCGCTTGCTCTCCGCCATTATAGGTGGCAAGTCGGCTCGAACCGGGACCATGTTGGCTGGGGAGGAATCCCTTGGCTTGGGCGCCACTAACTCCAGCATGCGAGGATGGAACATCTCTTCCAATCTCGAGTTGAGGACTGGGAGGCGAGAGGAGGAGCTCTGACGGCCGGCCATGATCGAATGGATATCTGTCGGTGTGCTCGATGATGGCTTCGCGAAGGGAAGGTGGTGTGATTTAGATCTAAATCCTCGTCTCTTTAATAGACAGCTCATTTGTGCAGCTAGGGGTAAATGTAAAACACCTGGCTTTTCGCATTCGTTTGACACATGGAAGATGGCCATTATTGGTAGCGGAAGCCAAGGGCGCAATATTCACAAGGAGCGAAACTATTCAGCGGTACGGAATTTGGAGAAGAACCCGCCTTGCAATGCGAAGACAATCTGCGGCGCGGACTTCGCTGTCATTGAAGCCTGGTTAAGGGAGCTCTTGAGGAGTCTGGATTAGGGGTGTCCGGATGGCGAACTATAACCTTTGGTGGGACTCACGGACTATGAAGATACAAGGTTGAAGACTTCGTCCCATGTCCAGGATGGGACTTTCCTTGAGTGTGGAAGGCAAGCTTGGCGATCTGGATATGTAGATCTCATCCTATTGTAACCGACTCATGTAACCTAGACCTCTCGGTGTCTATATAAACGAGAGGTTTGATCCATAGGGCGAAGAATAATCATACCATAGGCTAGCTTCTAGGGATTAGCCTCTCGATCTCGTGATAGATCTACTCTTGTACTACCCATATCAGCAATATTAATCAAGCGGGAGTAGGGTTTTACCTCCATCGAGGGGCGAACCTGGGTAAAAACATCGTGTCCCTTGTTTCCTATTACCATCCGCCTAGGCATGCGATTCAGGACCCCCTACCGAGATCCGCGGTTTGACACCGACAAGGATGTTTACAATGCTTGTTGGTTTGTGCGGTCTTGAGGACAGAAACTTTGGCTGTAGTCTTGTGAATTTTAATTTTTTACTGTAACGTCAAATGGTTCTGATTCTTTTTTCTCTGTCTTTCTGTACAAATTGTTTATTTTTCCAAATTTTGGAAGAAATTTTCAAATATCAGAAGTATGGTGAATGTTCATATTTCTCATTTATTACTGTTTTAGACAGATTCTGTTTTTGATGCATAGTTTGCTTGTTTTGATGAAACTATCAATTTATATCGATTGGGTTAAGCCATGAAAAGTTATATTACAGTAGACACAATGCAAAATTTAACATCCCAAAATTCTAAATTTTGGAATGTTATATTAAATAAATAACTATGCTTGTTGTTTGATTGTTTGTTGTTTGATTGAGTGAAATTTAGTGGAATTTGAAAACTTTTGAAAGTTGAATGAGAGGGAATGAAATGACTTTCCCAAACTTTCCCTTTGCCTTTTGGATCTCAATGAATTCAAGTTCATTCCAATACCAAAACCCTAGAGTGAAGATGACATGACTTCTTCCATTTGGAATGAAAAGGGTTTTTGAAAAGATTTGAATTTCATTTGAGAATATTTCAAATTCAAAGCTTTATGCAACTCAATGATTTTCATGAGGAAGATAAAATGACTTCTTTAATTATATGAAATATGAGTTGGAAGTTAAAAAGTATCAAATTGAAAGTCATTTGAAAGTGCCTTGAAACCCTCTTTCAAATTTGAGTTTTGGAATTTGAATTCAAACTTTGGCAAGTGGGAATCATTTCAAAATCTATGCGATAAATACTTGAGCAAAAGTATGAGAGGAGTAAACATGACACTCCAAAAAAATATCAGAGGAAACAATGCCAAAAGTTTTGAATTCAAATTTGAGATTTATTTGAATATTGGAAAAGCAATTTTTATAAAGTTTGGATTTTGCCTTTGGAAAAATGTTCAAATGATAGGAATATTCCCTGATCATTTTGGTATATATATGTCCTATATAAAATATTTATAGTTTATGTTTTATCTCTGTTTTTGTTTTATTAAAAAATAAATTTAAAAAATAAAACCCCAGTGTGACCAGAACCCTGGCCCAGCCAGTGTTGAAACCACCGCCCACCGGCCCACAGGCAGTGGCCAGGCCAGCCAATGAGCCAGCAAGCGGCCTCACCCCTCGCTTGAAACCCTTTGGGCGGTCGCCCGACCGCCACCACCCCCTCTCTCTCTCACGGCAGGTGGACCCCCCCTTCTTCAACCCCCGCCCGCCGCGCCGCGCCGATCGATCGCGGATCCCGTGAGATCCGGGATGCGATCCCCTCGATCGCCTCCCTTGCCCCGCATGAGGCCCCCCCTATTTAGCCCTCCCCTTTTATTCTCCCCCTACCCCTCATGGAGCCCTCCTCTCTCTCACGCCGTCATGGATCCAGAGCCTCCGCCGCCGCCATTTGCGTCGCCGTCGCCGCCCTAGCCCTCCCGAGCTCGCTGACTCCACCAAACAACCCCCTCGTCGCCCCGCACCCGCCGGAGCTCTCCGCCGACCTCCCGGCAGCCGGAGGCCAGCCTCGTCGTCGCCGCCCCGCCCGCCGCCGTCGAGCTCGGTTAGTCACGGAGATCACCCCCGTCCGATTCATCCTCTACGGTTAGATTAGATCACCCCGAAGGTATGCGTTTATATAAAAACCGGCCGGTTAGTTCGTTTATTTTAGTTAGGGTTTATTTTTTTTAGCGGCCCGATTCGTTTAACCCTAGGCCCGTTTAGTTTATATTACGCTCGGTCGTAGTTTAGGCCATTAGGCCCTTTTTCATTTATTTTCATTTTCTGTTTTAACAGAATAGTTCCTGTTTTGAAAAATTCATATCTTTTATTCTGTTTAATATTTTTAGGTGATTCTTTTTTGTTGGTTTGCAAATTTTCTATAGTTTCTGTAGAAAATATATTTAGCTATGTTAAAATTAATTAAAATTGCTTTAATTTAGTTTTAGTCAGAATAGTAAATCTGTTATAAATTGAGTTAGAAAAATTATTTTGGATGATTCTTTTTGTCCCAACTTTATTTTGACATTGCCAAACCATAGGAATTAATTTGGGTATTTTAGGATTAATAAAAAAATAGTTTTAAGCAGAATCTTGTTAATCCTAATTAATTAACTAGCTCTGTTTTCCTATTATTCTAATTAGTAAATAAATTTATTTTAACATGTGATTGATTATTCTAGGATAGTTTCTGTCACTTTAGAGGATGAACTTTTATTTATAATAAATAAAAGTTTTATTTTATTTTCTTAATAGAATTTGAATTAGGCCTAATAGGAGTTTCATAATAGCTTTTAAATTAATTCTTTTTGCTCCTAGTTGCTTAATGCAATCTTTTCATTAAGTTAACATAAAACCATGATTAGGTTATGTTAAGAAAATTTTTGTTATATAAAACTATTCTAGTTGTTGTTTGAAGTAGGAAACTTGAGTTGGTTTTCTTTGAGTTTTCCTTTGGGTTTTGATTCGTTTGTTTTGATGTGTTATTTTACTATGCTATTGTGTTAAGTGATCATATGCTATGTGCTTATGGTAGTTATTGTTTGCCTCGGTAGAATTTTCGGTCTGAAGTTTGCTACCACGAGTCCCTAGTTTTGAAGATCGTCAACAAGGCAAGTTCACTTTGACCATGCTTTCTTACCTATGTTTTATTGCATTTAGTGGCACCTTTGCAACCACCCCTCGATAGTGTTATTGAATCCTTGTAGTTGAGTAGTATGCATGAGGTAGGAACCCATCACCTGTTACCAAGCCGGGGCGTTATTTATTTTAATGCTACGCTATAGTAGGCGGGGTTGGTATGAGTGCTCGGGAGTGGTGTGAGAATGGAGGATCTCGTCAATGGCGACAACTCCATGATGGAATCTGCAAGGACTGCATCTTCAAGGCCTCAAGACTTCAAGACTCGAGACAAGAAATTCAATACACACTCTTGGGTGAAGGATGGTTGTGGGCACCTGGAGAAACCGGTGGTTGGCGGGATGCATGGAGAAGCGCCATGACATCTTTGGAAAGCTTCACCCAGACTCAAAGAGGCGGAAGAATACTTCATGCCGGAAGCTTACTGTGCAACCGCAAGTCATTATGGGCTCTGGCTTGGTTGACCTTAGTTGTGACTCTGGCTGGGGCGGTACTAGCGGATGTAGAACTACGGTAGGATGGGATGAGTACGGACGGTGGTCGGAGGAACTCTTTGGAAGACCATGTTTGGTCATCTTGTTCTCAAACACTCTGAAGTGCGAGCGTAATAAAGAGGATCGAATCTTGCGGGTAAAGTGTACAAACCTCTGCGGAGGTTTAAACCTAATCGATTAGCCGTGTCCCGATTCACGGACAATTTGAGCATCTGGACTTGGATCTATCTGGAACTCTCAACACGGATTGATAACAATTGTGGGCAACTTATGATGATTTTGGGCTATGAGACATCGGTTGGCGGAACCATGTCATGATAGAAAACTCCATAGTATAGACTTCATTTATTCCTTTGATGTAGGGAAAATAAATCAGCTTTTACATAAACAAAACTCAGATCTGAGCCACAAAGCCATATTGCATATAGTATAGTTTATCATCTGTTTTCTCATATTGTGATCTTGCGGTACATTCAATGTCTTGACCTACGGCTGCAACGTATCATGTTGCGGATATTTCCTCGACAGTAAGAGTTACGATCTGAGTTACGGTCTACACTCAACTGCGGATGGCGTTGATGGGACTCCACACCGACTATTTGTTTCAGCTGAGTGACTTATGAGGTATATATCAGTTTCGTTATTTATACATGTGATTGCACTTTGATATATACATTGATGTCTTGTGTGTGCCGACATCTTGATCGAGGATGTACGGACAACCGGAAGGCTTGACCGTCGAGGTCGGGTCGCTTCTGAAATAGGATCGAGCACATGTTGGTATGGGGCGTGACCCTAGAAACGGAAAGCCCTAGGACAGGAAATTTCTAAAACTTTATCATCTTCTCTGAATTTATCAAATAGACCCCTCATCTCAAATAGTTAGAATATACCATATCCTTTGATCACCGGAGGATCAATGAAGACACTCCAAGAAGGATTAGATATCGGAGAACTCATGACCACTTCAGAGTAAAGAGGATTTCACCATGTATTAGAAGAATTGAAGTACAACAGTTGGAGACTCCGATGATTTGAAGAATCTGAAGAATTATTTGACCTTTAGAAGACCAAACCCTGTTACACACTTACGTTAGATCGTGATTTGTGAGCTGTCATTTGTTTGATGTTTTCGACAGCCACAAAGTAAAAAAAACCTGTTTCTTCAAAACTATTGTTTGTATTGCGTGTATTCTTCCCCACCTCTATCATATCTCATCCCAAAACTTTGAACCCCATAGATGATGAATGAAGTTGGACTGATATTCTCTGGACCGAAGACTCAGCCCGGCGAGCTATGGATCTGAGAACATGGAAAATCACTTGGGAGCAATTTGGTTTCAAGGAAGTATGAGGTCAATATGCTCTTGATACTTTCTGAGAAAGTCTGCAACACAGTGGAACATGCATCAAGCCATACAGAGTTTAATGGAGTAAGAACTTGGGAGGAACTCAAGAAGACCACGATGAAATCACGTCTTATCCGGAAGCACAATGATACACCAAGAAGTAAACCTTGTGCTGCAAGATTTGCGGAGAAATAGGACACACCGGGAGGAACACAAAGATGGATGCCCTCATTGTGAGGAGAAACACCCGGTGAGGAATGCCCAACTAGTCGGGTGACTTGCTTCTGTGTGAAGGAACCACCCATTACAGGCGGTGTCACATTTACTCCACGGTGCAACAAACTATTGAAGCGGGAAGATGGAATGAAGGAAGCCCTCAAGGAAGGTCTAGAAGAACACTGTGATGAAGGAATGGGTTGAAGACCACGATGGAAAGGGCCTCAACAGATTTTACTCCAATGCTGCTATTCATGTGGAGAAGAAGGACATTTTCACGATATTGCACCAAGGAAAGAAAAGAGTATCTAGGATATTTCCGGCAATGAGTGAAGTTTGACCCCGGAGATAGAAACTCGATCACTCTGAGAGAAATCCGGGAAGAGAAAAGAAGGCAACCGAGAACAACGCAATTTTACGAGAGAAGGACCTAAGTCATATCACTTATTACAGGTGCAAGGATTTAGGTCATTACGCTAGTAAATGTCGAGAAAAAGCCAAGAATCCAAGGAGCCGCATAATCACAAAGAAGCCCGAGACATGTCGGAAGTCATTTGTTTTCGCTGCAAGGAGGCAGGACATTATGCTATTAAATGTCCCGACAAGATGAAAGCTAGAGTTGAGTAGTTGGAATTTTGATATGGATAATAAGAGTAGTAGAAAGCAATTTCATTTTCATGAGCTCAATGAGTTGAGTTATGTAATAGATTACTCGAGATTGTAATAGTTCATGACTCAATAAAGTTGTAATGTCACATCTTGAAAAGCTTTAAGGAGTTGTCATATTTTATCTTGGAAATTAATATTCTTGATGAACATGGAAGAAGGTGAGTTGTGATGCATAAGCAGGAAATTGGAAATTGAGTTTGAAGTTCTGTTTGGATGATATGAATGTGTGCCCTAGGAGATAAGTACCTTAATTACGAGCATCATTTCTGTTTCTAGCTGCGAGATGGCGACCCTTCTGAGTCTTTCCTTAAAGGTCCGGAAACCATCATGACCACGACAAGTGATCATGATTACCCGAAGATCTGAAGGACATGATGAAGCATATTCACCTTGAAGGAGATCAGTCTACAAAGGCTACCCTTCATGCAAAGGAGTGGAACTTTGGTATGTGGAGTACACCTCCACCATTTGAAAGAGTTTGCCCAAAGATGATGGGGCGTACTTTTCATTTCACGTGTGCCACAAGCAACTTTCTTCGATCTGTTAGTGAAGCAGCCATGGAAGCCATCGCGGATCGAATACTTGAAGCAAGACTCCGTTATACTCGGGAATACCTAAGCGAAGTGCATCGAGAGATGATGGAGGTGAAGCTCAAGGCCACCACGATGAAACGAAGATTGAAAAATTCAAGGCACATGTCGCACAATTCGGTGGGGTGAAGAATCCTCAAGGAGGAAAAATGAATAAAGTTGGAAGTAATGTCGACCATACCGAACCATGTGGGTGGCAGCATTTGTAATAAACTTTTGGAATTTGGATTCACGAAAAATGGTTAAGGATGTAATAAAGGTTGATATGATAATAAAGAGATTTATGGATAAGCTAGTGCATTTTTTCTTTGGTGTCGTAGTACTCCGTAAAGCCACGGGATAAATGAAGAAAGAAATGTGTTATTCATGACGGTCCATAGAAGGACGCTGGACAAAATAAGTTGGAGTTTTGCTTTTGATATGATGGTATGAAGAAGCAGTACTCTGGATTTAAAGTAGGTGTAATATGGAACAAGAGAGTTACCCCAAGGAGGAGTTAAAGCTGCACTAGTGTTGACATGGGCCATAACCCACAGGCCCAGGATTTTTGAAAAGGAACAGATGTAACCTTGATAAAGGAATAAACTTGGAAGAATCAGTGATCCAATCAGCATACGTTTACGTAGGAGGTTACATAAAAACACGAGAGTGGTGAAGTAACGATAGATGTTTTGTTTGGCTTGCGAAACCATGGATTTACTCGAACCCGGTTCGAGAACAAGAAAATTCTGCAATGCTTGTGAGTATGCCCAAGTGTTAGAATACGTGATTCACTTTGTTTACGTATGTGGTAATGATTCAAATGCAGGATGGATTGGCCCCATACGAAGACTTCTATCATGAACTATCATATGTTGATGGAAAATCGAGAGCCTCGAAAACCTTAGAAGAGTGTCGATGCGATAAGCCATAAAACCATAGAATGGTAGGACGATGGAACCCCTTCTGAGGCAACCGTTGCCAATCGTAGGTTATACGGTGAGGTTCAACCAGACCCGTTTTCTGCGGGAGAAACCATAAATTGTAGACCACCATGAGTATTTCGATGGTTGTCTAGAATGAACACGGACCTATCACTAAGAAGATCCGGTCTCGGACGAACCACAACTTTGAAGAACCGAACCAAGATTCTTAGGAAAACTCTATGCTTTTGTGAGAAGAGCTTTGGTGAAGGAGCTATTGTAGGATATGTGAAGAGACATACATTGTCGGCACTCGGAGGAAGTATCTGAGTTTATTGGGCTGTAACCTTGTTTTAAGTGTGGTAGCACCTCGACCTTTCAACCAAAATATTTACTAGAAGACCCCAACCCTAACCTTTTCTTGCTAGCCTCTTGAATCTAGGGGCGAGATTCATTTTAAAGTGTGGTAGGTTTGTAACATCCCAAAATTTAAAATTTTGGAATGTTATATTAAATAAATAACTATGCTTGTTGCGATTGTTTGTTTTGATTGAGTGAAATTTAGTGGAATTTGAAAACTTTTGAAAGTTGAATGAGAGGAATGAAATGACTTTCCCAAACTTTCCCTTTGCCTTTTGGATCTCAATGAATTCAAGTTCATTCCAACACCAAACCCTAGAGTGAAGATGACATGACTTCTTCCATTTGGAATGAAAAGGGTTTTGGAAAAGATTTGAATTTCATTTGGGAATATTTCAAATTCAAAGCTTTATGCAACTCAATGATTTTCATGAGGAAGATAAAATGACTTCTTTAATTATATGAAATATGAGTTGGAAGTTAAAAGTATCAAATTGAAAGTCATTTGAAAGTGCCTTGAAACCCTCTTTCAAATTTGAGTTTTGGAATTTGAATTCAAACTTTGGCAAGTGGGAATCATATCAAAATCTATGCTGATAAATACTTGAGCAAAAGTATGAGAGGAGTAAACATGACACTCCAAAAAATATCAGAGGAAAACAATGCCAAAAGTTTTGAATTCAAATTTGAGTTTTATTTGAATATTGGAAAAATGGATTTTTATAAAGTTTGGATTTTGCCTTTGGAAAATGTTCAAATGATAGGAATATTCCCGATCATTTTGGTATATATATGTCCTATATAAAATATTTATAGTTTATGTTTTATCTCTGTTTTGTTTTACTAAAAAATAAATTTAAAAAATAAAACCCCAGCGCCGTGAGCCCGGCCCCAGCCAGTAGCGGCCCACCCTTGCCCACAGGCCAGGCCGAGCCAGCCCAGTGAGGCAGGCGGCCTCACCTCCCCTGCCGAAACCCTTTGGGCGGTCGCCCGACCCACCACCCCCCTCTCTCTCACCGCAGGCGGACCCCACCTCCTTCTTCAACCCCATGCGCACGCGCGCGCGCGCATCGATCGCGGATCCGTGAGATCGGGATCCGATCCCCTCGATCGCCTCCCTTGCCACTTGAGGCCCCCCCCTTAAGCCCCCCCACCCTTTTAATTCTCCCCTTACCCCTCATGGAGCCCTCCTCTCTCTCTCACGCCGTCGCCGGGCCGAGCCTCCCTTGCCGCCATTTGCGTCGCCGTCGCCGCCCTAGCCCCCCGAGCCGCTTGAGCTCCACCAAACAACCCCCGTCGCTCGCACTTTCTTGAGAACTCTCCGCCGACCTCCCGGCGGCCAGGAGAGGCCAGCCTCGTCGCCCCGCCGCCGCCGCCGTCGAGCTCCGGTTAGTCACAAGAATCCACCCCCGTCCGATTCATCCTCGGCGGTTAGATTAGATCACCCAGAAGAATATGCGTTTTATATAAAGCCGGTTCGGCCGGTTTAGTCGGTTTATTTTAGCTAGGGTTTATTTCATTTAGCCGGCCGATTCAGTTTAACCCTAGGCCCGTTTAGTTTATATTATGCTCGGTCGTAGTTTAGGCCCATTAGGCCCTTTTCATTTATTTTTGTTTTCTGTTTTAACAGAATAGTTCCTGTTTGAAAAATTCATATCTTTTATTCTGTTTAATATTTTTAGGTGATTCTTTTTTTGTTGGTTTGCAAATTTTCTATAGTTTCTGTAGAAAATATATTTAGCTATGTTAAAATTATTTTAAATTGCTGAAATTTAGTTTTAGTCAGAATAGTAAATCTGTTATAAATTGAGTTAGAAAAATTATTTTTGGATGATTCTTTTTGTCCCAACTTTATTTTGACATTGCCAAACCATAGGAATTAATTTGGGTATTTTAGGATTAATAAAAAATAGTTTTAAGCAGAATCTTGTTAATCCTAATTAATTAACTAGCTACTGTTTTCCTATTATTCTAATTAGTAAATAAATTTATTTTTAACATGTGATTGATTATTCTAGGATAGTTTCTGTCACTTTAAGGGATGAACTTTTATTTATAATAAATAAAAGTTTTATTTTATTTTCTTAATAGAATTTGAATTTAGGCCTAATAGGAGTTTCATAATAGGTTTTAAATTAATTCTTTTTGCTCCTAGTTGCTTAATGAAATCTTTTCTGTTAAGTTAACATAAAACCATGATTAGGTTATGTTAAGAAAATTTTTGTTATATAAAACTATTCTAGTTGTTGTTTGAAGTAGGAAACTTGAGTTGGTTTTCTTTGAGTTTTCCCTTTGGGTTTTGATTCGTTTGTTTTGATGTGTTATTTTTGCTATGCTATTGTGTTAAGTGATCATATGCTATATGCTTATGGTGATTATTGTTTGTCTCGGTAGAATTTCCGGAGTGCAAAGTTTGCTACCACGAGTCCCTAGTTTTCGAAGATCGTCAACAAGGCAAGTTCACTTTGACCATGCTTTCTTACCTATGTTTTATTGCATTTAGTGGCACCTTTGCAACCACCCCTCAGTAGTGTTATTGAATCCTTGTAGTTGAGTAGTATGCATGAGGTAGGAACCCATCACCCTGTTACCAAGCCCGGGACGTTATTTATTTTAATGCTACGCTATAATAGACGGGGTTGGTATGAGTGCTCGGGAGTGGTGTGAGAATGGAGGATCTACGTCAATGACGACAACTCCATGATGGAATCTGCAAGGACTGCATCTTCAAGGCCTCAAGACTTCAAGACTCGAGACAAGAAATTCAATACACACTACTGGGTGAAGGATGGTTGGCGGGCACCTGGAGAAACCGGTGGTTGGCGGGATGCATGGAGAAGCGCCATGACATCTTGCGGAAAGCTTCACCCAGACTCAAAGAGGCGGAAGAATACTTCATGCCGGAAGCTTACATGCAACCGCAAGTCATTATGGGCTCTGGCTTGGTTGACCTTAGTTGTGACTCTGGTGGGGCGGTACTAGCGGATGTAGAACTACGGTAGGATGGGATGAGTGCGGACGGTGGTGGAAGGAACTCTTTGGAAGACCATGTTTGGTCATCTTGTTCTCAAACACTCTGAAGTGCGAGCGTAATAAAGAGGATCGAATCTTGCGGGTAAAGTGTACAAACCTCTGCGGAGGTTTAAACCTAATCGATTAGCCGTGTCCCGATTCACGGACAATTTGAGCATCTGGACTTGGATCTATCTCGGAACTCTCAACACGGATTGATAACAATTGTGGGCAACTTATGATGATTTTGGGCTATGAGACATCGATTGGCGGAACCATGTCATGATAGAAGACTCCATAGTACAGACTTCATTTATTCCTTTGATGTAGGGAAAATAAATCAGCTTTTACATAAACAAAACTCAGATCTGAGCCATAAAGCCATATTGCATATAGTATAGTTTTATCATCTGTTTTCTCATGTTGTGATCTTGCGGTACATTCAATGTCTTGACCTACAACTACAAGCGTATCATGTTGCAGATATTTCCTCGACAGTAAGAGTTACGATCTGAGGTTACGGTCTACACTCAACTGCGGATGGCGTTGATGGGACTCCACACCCGACTATTTGTTTCAGCTGTGACTTATGAGGT
>JAHIAM010005263.1:0-21302 GCA_021605205.1 Aegilops longissima
GGGTAGATTATAGCTTGGTTTAAAAGATAGGCAATGGATCATCTATTGTTTGTTGCCCACCCAACATGAACCACATAAGACCCCAGATGAACGGATAGTAGACATATAATATTCGTTCTTTGGCTCGATATGAGACCCATGGGCAATTCAAAACTCAAGATTGAACTATAAAGTAGCGGTAATAATAACGATGTATAACGTAAGCAAACCACGAAAATGCGACCTCTCTTCCGGAAGCGTAGTCCTCGGGTTCATCTGCTTAGTCGATGATGGTAATGCAGTTAGGCGTGGCTGCGGCAGCGGGAAGATGATCTGAGGCGGCGAAAGAAAGTCTGCGGGGGGATCTACTGCTGCGATGAGCAACTTCTATCGATGGTGCACCTCGGGTGGGGTGGATAATGACACGGCGGGAAGCGAGGACATAACACACGAGTTTTCTTTTCGTAATCTGAAAATGAAGTAAATCTGTAAGGGCTCCTTAGAATTGGAGGATTCTATAAGCGCATGGATAGGAAAAACACGAGAATAGGATAGGAATGCGCGTGCAAAAGCAGGCATTTGGAAACATAGGATTTGATCAACACTGGGTGTTTGGTTCACATGAATTGGAAGAACAGAGGAATGGAAAAACAAAGTGATGTGGCAGTGTAAAACCTCTTTAGCATAGCCTTGTGGACCTCGGCATCATTGAGTTGGGCGTGGAGGATGGTGATGATCTTGTTGTGACGGTCGAAGGAGGGAGTAGAAGATCCGGGCCTGACGAAAGCGGCGCGAAGTACTACTCATTGTGATGGGCGGTTCCGTCGTTGGAGCAACTCCGCTAAGGTGTCTGGCGACGAAGCTGAAGCATGACAAGACGGACAACGTTAATCTGAAGTGGGACCCTAATATCATCTGCAATAGATGATGTAAAATACATCACCAAAAAGTGCTAGATGTAAAGCGCATCGCGCCCGCCATCGGCAGCTCCGACGGATGTTGTAAGTCTGTTCACTCGAACTTAGCGAAGAAAATGAACTTCACGAGTCGAAACTGAATTTTACTGTCAAAACTGATTGAACTAGTGTGAGCATTGCAATAGATGTTTAGGGCGTTGAGCACTAGTAGCGAGAAGCGGTGATCTAAATCAGCGAACACTCGAGCGAGGAGCACTAGCGAGAGCAAGTCGTGCGAGAACGCTTATGACGAGTGCTAAGCAGCAACTCATGGCTGCCGAAGGTCGTCTGAGCGGCGGCGGCAAGCATAGCGAGCAAGAAGCGAGTAGCAGCACGAGCGAAAGCGAGCGGTCGGCGGGCGACCGGCGGCAAGAATAGAAACCGCGGCGGCGAAAGCGAGCAGCTGCGGCTAGTGCCGTTGTGGAAGTCGCCGTCAAGGAAGCAACAACATGGGGAGGCGTCGTGGATGATGTGGCGGCGATGGCGCGTCGATGGAAACGCCATGCGCTCGATGTCGAGCACCGGCAGCCCGTGAGATCGAATAAAAGATAAAATCAGATGGTGAGTGCAGAACCTCCTTGGTGGCACCGAGTTGGCCTCGGCGTCATCGGAGGAATTGGTGAGGTGCTGCGGTTCGGTGGGGCAGGTCAAGGCGGCGCCGTGGGGATTGAGGTGGTGCGATAGGCGAAGGCGAACATAAGGGCAGCTCCTTGGAGGTGGAGGGCGAAGCGGCTGATCCGGCGGGGCGGCGAGATCGACAACGGATCCTCATCCGGTCGCGGTGGATGAGGACGGCGAGCTGTTGGGGTGGGCGGCGTGGTCGAGGAAGAGTCTCCGGTGGCGGTGGGAGGCCGGCCGGAGGGCGTGGGGTTCGCGGGTCTTGGCGGCCTCGGTGTATGAATGGGGGGGCGAAGAGGAGGAGCCAAGCTTAGGGCAACTTGTCGAAATGTAGGGTAAGTTACCAGGTACCCCACGGTTTTGACACATGATGTGGAGCTTCATTTCGGTGAGGGTAGAAGGGATTTGGCGTATGCAGGCTCGGGAGGCGATTTGGATGAGGAGGGAGTTCTGTAGCGTCCAAATTCGAGATAACAAAGGCCTTGTGCGGAGTTGAAGAAGCGGGAGTTCAAAGCGGGTGAGACAAAAGATACTCGAGCTTGAAAATTTCGGGATAACAAGGTGCGGATTCCTTCTTGGCGAGAACAAACTTAACGTGTAAAAAACAATTCATACAAGACACAAGAGAGTCATGTCCCTTTTACTATATTGCTATAGATGCCATTGAAAAAATTTGGGATACAATTCATACAAGAAAAGAGAGTCGAAAAATGTACAAAAATGGGAGAACAAGATTACCACTGCGAGTACCAAATCGATTAGCACTTCCCTCAACAACAACAAAAAAACAAATCAATTCCCACCAAATAAAAGAGTAATGTCCCTTTTATATGATTACAGATGCCATGATCTCGAATTTCAATTTTTGAATCCACGTTATGTTGAATTGAATATATCATTAGGTGACCTTGCGGTTTATAATTGATGTAGTCGTACATTTGATCTTCCATCATATATGAACATTTTACTCCACCATGTGAACATATATATGTAAGTCTACCATATGGACTAAATTTGAATCAATTTTCCTTATTTGAATCGATTGTTGTCAAGTTATACAATAATTTAAATATTATCTTGATAACAAAAAGACATGCATATACAGTAATCATATTTCACTATGAACTACATGTACCATCGCTCTCCAATTCAAATATTTGTATCCATTTTATGTTGAATTCAAATCATAGTACATTATTGGTCTAGGTAGCGAGATGTTGGGATAATCTAAACCCTGTTTTCATACGTATAATTTTGGCTGAATTGGGACAAGTTTTGGTATAAGCCTCTTGCAAAACCGGAGATTCTCTCAACAAGCCTCGTGGTTAGGAGAGCGTGTCACCTTTACGTAAAGCGATATCGCTGCCTCCCCTGATTTTATTTACAGAGGCAACATAGAACTATATGAGTGCCTGTTAAATTTTGGAATTATTCGGGTTCATTTGGCCTTTTATACATTAATTGAGTTTACGGACTTTTAATGTGCATAATCTAAATATGAATTGCATGCACATGCTCCGGTGCATCAAAGTGGGTTGAAAAATCACATGTGTCCTTGGTTGAATTTCTAGGTCCCATGGAAGAAATGAGAATGAAATTCAAACATCTGGGCATCATGACTCTGCTTGAACATCGAGAAACTTAGATTTTAAATTCATGTAAATCAAAACTCGTGGAAATCATGAAACTTGGCATGGTGTCATGTCATGGCACTAACATGTTGTGGTAAAAATTGGGCGATTTGGAAGCTCGTGGTTCTAAGAGGGCGTGCCACCTTTGAGTGTGAAATGATATCGCTGCCCCCCTTGAGTTTCTTAACAAAGGCAACATAGAACTACATTAGTGCCTTGTTAAATTTTGGAATTATTCCGGGTTCGTTTGTCGTTTTTTATACATTAATTGAGTTTCTGGTCATTTAATGTGCATAAGTCAAATTTGAACTACAAGCACATGCTCTCGTGCACCAAAGTTGGTTGAAAAATCACATTTGTGTCCTCGGGTGAATTTCTAGGTCCCATGCAAGAAATGAGAATAAAATTAAAACATCTGGGCATCGTGGCTCGGCGGAGAACATTGAGAAACTTGGTTTTAAAATTCTTGTAAATCCAAAACACGTCTAAAAATCATGAAACTTGGCATGGATGTCATGTCATGGTACTACCATGTTGTGGTAAAAAATGGCGAATAGGAACAGATTTTGGTATAACCTTCTTTGAAGCTTCTCTCAAGAAGGCTCGTGGTTACGAGAGGAGCGTGCACCTTTGAGTCTTGAAAAATATCGTTGTCCCCTTGAGTTTATTTACAAAGGCAACATAGAACTACATGAGTGCCTGTTAAATTTTGGAATTATTCCAACTTCGTTTGGCCTTATTTACACATTAATTGAGTTTTGGTCATTTAATGTGCATAATTCAAATTTGAACTACAAGCACATGCTCCGTGCACCAAAGTTGGTTGAAAAATCACATTTGTGTCCTCGGGTGAATTTCTACTAGGTCCCATGCAAAAAATGAGAATAAGATTCAAACATCACTGGGCAGGCATTATTTCGGTCGAGAACATTGAGAAACTTGGTTTTAAAATCATGAAACTTGGCATGGTGTCATGTCATGGTAGTACCATGCCATGGTAAAAAAAATTGGCTGAATAGGAACAAATTTTGGTATAAGCTTCTTGCAAATCAGACTTCTCTCAAGAAGGCTCGTGGTTACGGGAGGCGATGTCACCTTTGTGTGCATAATTCAAATTGAAATACAAGCACATGTTCCAGTGCACCAAAGTTGGTTGAAAAATCACATGTGTGTCCTCGGGTAATTTCTAGGTTCCATGCAAGAAATGGGAATGAAGTTCAAAATTCTGGGCTTCGTGGCTGGGTTGGAAACATTGAAACTTAGTTTTTAATTCTGTAAATCCAAAACACGCATGAAAATAATGAAACTTGGCTTGGTGCCATGACATGGCACCAACATGCTATAGTAAATTTGCAGTCCGATTTGCGAAAGCGCACACATTAACAATCAACAAAGTCATTTTGGAACAAGTGTTGTCACGTTACAATCGGAAACACAAGTATTATTGAAACCGTGGGCGTTCTACTTACTAGTACCATTTACGTGCATACGCGTCCCATTTTATTAGCTAGGAGGCGTCGTGCGGGGTAGCTATTTGAGTCTGAGGCGTGCGATCAGACCCTGGCGTGCTTATCGGGAGGAGAGCCCTTTGACCTCCATCTGCCGTCCACCTCTCTCCCAAGGTCTCCATTAATGGCGCCGAGCCTCTCTTTAATGGCGTGGCTATGTCTCACTCGACTGAGATTTAAGAGAAAAAAGAAAATCTGAAAGCATGGATCTTGATGTAAGATCCGGCGGACCTATATAGCATCTCTGCGACTTATAGCAAGGCCGATGAATATATAAGGGCGATTAAAATTTTTATCAAGAAGGGCTTGCCCTTCCGATTTTCATTCTTGAAAACCACCACAATTCACAAGAAGTTCAGCACAACTCCAGCCTAACACGAAGGACTAAAAGCTACAGATTGAAATCGCAACATCCCAAGAGGCCAACAAAGGCCAAACATCTGCGCTAGAACCCAACATTTCAGAACCGATGACACAATCCACATCCTAAACCGATTATTACATCAAAAGAAACCAGAAATTGAAGGAAGCCCGGCAACTAGAAGAACAGCAATGCCGAGGTATACGGCAAGAGTTTTCTTCATTCCAGCCTCGCAACATTGATCTTCCACGAAAGATAAGGGCGATTAATTGTCTTACATAATTAGAAAGATAATTAAAAATCCACATGCTGACTCGCCCGAAATACACAAGGGCAAAAAGAAGAAGGAAGACAAGGATCGGCTGCTGATCTCTACTTTCTTGATCGTTGCTGCGAGCCCGGGAACTAGTCTCCATGGCGGCGATGAACTCTTCGTGTCCTCAAGGCGCTGCTTGAGAACATCCACAGTTCCTCCACCAGCCTTTGGTGCTCGTTGCGGAGCATGTCATTCTCGTCCATAAGTTTCTTGGCGATGGCGCGGTCCTCTTCAACAAGGCCTTTGGTCTCCTCTGCTGATCGCACCCGGACGATCTTCTCCCTCGGCAGGTCGCGCTCGGCCGGAGCCTCTCATTGCCCTCCCTTAGTTGCGGATGGCGCGGTAGCCTGTTCAAGCGAGGCTTTCACGTCGTCTGCAACCTCGCCCAGCGGAGATCTGATCCATCGGCTATGAGCGATCGCATGCATGCGCCTGTGATCGTCGCTTTGCCCGCGCGAAATTTTCCCGAGCCGCCCGCGGCGGCGAGACATCTGCTGCATTCGTGGCGCGGCGGGACATCTCTGCTGCTTCCGCTGACCGACGACCAATCTGCTGCATCGGCGGTGCGGCGGGACCTCTGTGTTGCTACTTCAGCGGCGGAGACATGTTGGCTGCTCTCGCATGGCGGCGGGACATCTCTCGTGCTTCGCTTCCATGCTCGCCTCTCCACGGTGGCAATCTCGACCCGAACTCACGCTGGCCATGGCGGGCGCAAGGAAGGATCTGAATGACTTGTTTGTTTTTGTGGATGAGGTTGAGGAGGAATGTGCAGTCATCTTGGCATACTAGTATTTATAACCGATTACTAATCGCTCCTAAGTGGGGAACCGTTTAGGTTGTGATCGGTGTGAACAGGTTTGGAATTCAATATATCGTGGTACTAATACGCTCCTAAGTGGGAAACCGTTTAGGTTGTGATTGGTGTGAACAGGTTTGCAATTCAATATAGCGTGGAGTAATTTGGAATGTGATGAGGCATAAACTACTTTATGCATGCATGCATTACAATTAATGCATTGATAAACATAATTTTTGAGAAAAACAAGAGCATTAATTAGGTGCTTTTGCAAACTACAAAAATATTCCACCACTCACCATCTTGGTTGGTGAGATTTTTAATTAAGCCCTATAAACCGGAAAGGAGAATCTTTGTTATTGTGCGTGCAATAAGCGGCACCGTCGTATACATATCTTACGGTTAATGGGGCGTTCGACATCAGATGGCAGCGTGGCGAGCTCTGGCTAGTCCTTTTTGGCAGCATTAAACCTATTTCTCGGGACTTCTACGCACCATCGTGCCACCCACAAAAACTTGTACTCTGAGTTTAATAATGCGTTATACGAGGAGAGAAGAGGTGCCCTTGCGCACTTGTCCTCTCACCGCAGCGTCTGTTTTTCTCGAAAAGGAGGATGATGACCCCGGCCTCTGCATCTAGGAGTCACACGCATCTGTAGCTTGAATTGTAGTGTTCTCAACCATCCGATTGGCTCTATCATGGATGTACCTATATACTAAAACATGTCTAGATACATCTATATTTTGACAAATGGAAGGCATGTATTGTGGAGCGGAGAGAGTGCTTGTCATCAAAATGGATAAAGGGATGTATCTAGAACTAAAATCGTCTACATACATCTCCTTTATCCATTTTGATGACAAGTACTTCTTACCCAAAGGAACTTTATATCCAACGAGACAAAATATCCGTTCGATATTTGGAAATTCTGATCGATGTTGAAGTAATTGCTTGCATCGCCATACCAAAACCACCATTTCTTAAGCTAAAGTAGACCAAGGTAATCCCTATATTAGCATATTACTAAGATAAGCGAAGGCCTTTAGAAACATTTAGGGCGTGAGCTTGTCAATCTGAATGTGGAGGACACAAGCTTAGCCCGGCGACTTAGGCGGAGCTGTCGAGAAGGTCGGCTCCTGCGTCGGCGTCGCCGGGATCCTTGCTGCTTGTCACCTCCATTTCCACCTTGTGGCGTCGGTTGTGCCTTTGGGCTCCCCGGTGGGCCGTTAGCCCACACTTGACCCAAGTAGTGCGGCAGTGGGGCGCCCGCTCACGATCACGCTGCCGACTGCAGCGATAGTAGCGATTGATGTCGAAACGCCGTCGACCAAGAAAACGGCGGCGGTCCTCCTCCACGAACACCAAGAGCCGTGGCTCAAGCGATGCGCACTTGCACGGTGGAGCACCTTGCGTCTTGGATCACGTGCCGCGGGTAGAATGCGGTGGCGGCCGCCGTGGCCTTGAGCAGACGCAGGGCATTTGCAAAAGCGTGACACACTCTAGTGATCGGCGAGCTTGTGTTAAGTTACATAGAGCCCACAGCCTTCATGCGGGCACTCCACCCTCACCAGCGAAAGGGCGAGTCCACGCCGTGTTATACGCATCGAAGCCACCGCCAGCGCTCACATACGGCACTGCCGCTGGTTCCGGTAGCTCAGCGGCGATCTGCGCGAGGCAGTGCCCTCCCTTACACTCAGAAATCAATCGAACAGCACATCAATCAAAACACCTTGCTCAATCAGCCGAGCAGACGAGGTGTATTGAACCTCATACTTTTGGGCGTCAAGGCGGAGGCACAAAGGCGATGGAGCCGGTGAGGTCCGCCGAGACCTTAGAGGCTCCATCGTCGGAGTCTGTTGATCGCATGATCTCGCCCTCCTCGTGCACAACCATCTCGACTTGGGCGAGGTATTACAAAGCTTTACCGTCACATATTTTATAGTACTACTTCGAGGTGCATTAAATCAATACATGCAAGTAGTATCAAAAAAAGAGTCACGACATGCATGCATGCGTTGTAGTTAATGTATCGGTAAACTCAAATTATTGAAATACTCCCTCCTTTCCGGTTTTTCCATTTTATAAGGCTCAATTTGGTTGTTCCCCATCACATGTTCAGATTCCAAGGTGCATTAAATCATTGCATGCAAGTATTAAGAGAAAATTGACCAATGCATGTAATTTATGCATGCATGCATTACAATTAATGCATTGATAAACATACTTTTTGAGAAAAACAAGACCACTAATTGGGTGCTTTTGCAAGCAGTACAAAAATATTCCACCACTCACCATCTGATGTACCTTGGTTGGTGAGATTTTGAATTGAGCCTTATAAACCGGAAAAAGGAGATTTTGAGATTGACCAATGCATGTAATTTATGCATGCATGCGTTATAATTAATGCATCGATGGCGTAAATTATTGAAATATATAGAGTGCGAGTGCTTTGATGTGTCATGTCCTTTCGTACATCAACGAAGTTTGATTATCCTCTCCCTCGCGGACTTAGCGCACCTGCCTTTGGCTGTATGACAGGTTGGCCACACACTGTCGGGCCCACACATCGCCTGCGCAAAGGCGGGGCGTCCTCCCTAAGCCCATGCGTGGTGGTGGCAAGACTAGGAGAAGCTTTCGCTGCGCTCTCCCTCACCTGCGGTGGACATGCAGCAGTTCAATCGGTGTCGAGATGGCGAAGCGTCTATAGTACTCCTCCGGTCTGATAGTACTCCATCATTGTTTGACTTCGAAGAAGCGAAGAGCCAAGCGCGGCGGACTTTCGTGTGGCAGTTTCATGTGTAGAGTAGTCTAGGATGGCGTGTACCGTGCTGTAAGCTTAAAATCGTTGGGAATTCGGCTCCATGCTATGTGGCCGTCTCGAAGTTTTAAAAAAATTAAAATAGTCTTACGGCCCTACTGTCACCACTGGTGATTGTAGTTTACGCTCATCTGGTCAAGACAGAATATATATTTTAATTTGTTTTTTTGAAAAGGGGACTCCCGGCCTCTGCATCGAGAATGATGCATCTGACCTATATATTTTAATTTGTGGTGGGTAAATGTTAGAGGTTGCAACAAATATATTGTACACTGCGGGTCTTTCAGCAAGTTTAGAGGCAAGCATGTGGGGCCGGTGCTATGATGTGTCGCGTCCTTTCATTACAGCGAGGAGAAGCTTGATTTTACTACCGCCTTCTCCCTCGCCCATGCGTCTGATTGCTGCATAAGCGAGGACAGGCTTTTGCTTAGTAGTACTTCTACAACAAGCTATCCGTCCCGCTTTCGCGGTGGATGGACATCACGATAGTGGATTCGACCTTTGTAGAAGCGATAGTAGTAACATCATTGTTCTTCTTCTCGAAGGCGAAGCGAAGAATAGCGCAAACGAGCGTTGCGATTGCGAACATTGGACGCAGCATATAGCGAGCTCTTGCATGAGACAAAATTGCTATGTGAGCCCACTATTGTACTAATCGTACAACTACTTGCTAGTATAGCCACGTAAACCGAGAAAGGAGTATTTGCCCTTCTAGAGATTTCAACAAGTGACTAGACTACACGAGACGAGGTACATATGGAGCAAAATGAGTGAATCTGCACCGTAAATAAATACGTACTAGTTCTATCGTTTTCCTCTCCGAGGTGCACAATATTGAGTATCTTGACTAGTCTCTTTTGACATGCATTTATGTTTTTTACAGTCTGATCTGGCATAGCGCTCATATACTGCGCGCATACACTCACCCTATGAATGCACATACGGCACTATCATCTTGAAATTTATGAAGTCACCATAGGCACCTCGTCGTCGATGGGTCCATAGGTGCTTGAATGCCAAGGAGGAAGAGGTAGCGGTTCGAGATGTTGAGCGGTCAATGATGCATCCTCAATTACATGCGAGAGAATTAATTGGAGAAGCGAATAGAGCCCGTACGATGTGAATACAACGAGTTTGGACTCTCATATAATAAAGCGCCCCACCACTCCAATCCATCTACTCCCAAGTCTCTGCGCAACCTTGCTCACTCCAATCCAAGACCAAGTGACGAAGCCACAAGCACCTATGGAGGCGATGGGCCTTGGCGGCGATCGGCTGTGCCAAATCATCAAGCGCCCGGCCTGCGGCCGCACCGCCTGCGTTTCAGACGGTCTTTGGCGACCCGCGGCATCGTAGCCCTCGCGGCGCCGGCCGCCTCTCGCATGGGCGACATGATGGTCAACTCCATCCGCAAGTTCACCGCCGTCAAGAAGCGTGCGGACGACCTTGCGTCTTGCTCAACCAGCGCGCCCAGGCTCCTCATTGCCTGCCACCCTCATCGGCCTACATGGTGGCGAACTCTTTCAAGCCCTGGTGGCCCTATAGGTGCTTGAGAGTCGCGATGAAGAATGTGCACCTCGAGGCCGCGCTTCGCCTTGCAGCGCCTCGCCATGCAAAACCGTCGACCTGCACATCCGTCTACAAGAAATCGTCTACATAGGCCACTACAAGGCAGCGAGGATAGAAAAGCGTTGGCCTTCTTCCGGTGACTGGAATCTTTGGGCGCCATTGTTGAAGCCGTCGACCAGGCCACGAAAGCCGCTGCTACTTAGGCGCCGTTCGGTGGGCGGCATACAGAGTCGAGAGGTGGGCGTCGTCGATGGATGCATCTCTTCTTCTTGCCTCCGTAACCAACAACTGCATCGCCTCGTGGCCTTAATGTTTTATTAGTATAGTACTCCTCCGTTCCCAAATATAAGTCTTTCTAAAGATTCCAGCAAGTGACTACTACATACGGAGCAAAATGGGTGAATCTACACTCTAAACTATGTCTACATACATCATGTATGTATTCCATTTGAACTAGTATCTAAAAAGGCTTATATTTATGAGCGGAGGAGTATATGGCATTTTATTCAGTCATAGCGTTTTCCTTTGTGAGGTGGGGCCGATTGAGCAAACCCACCGCCCACGAGGCGTCGGCCAAGTTAGAATTAGAAGAGAAAGCGAGGGAGGAGAGCTAGTTGTATACGGATTCTTTTGTTAGATGGGACTCGTGTTTATAGAATAGAATCTTGAGCACTCGTGCCTCTTTTTTTGAGGAAAAATTAGTCGTATGTCTAGTACCACTAGTTGGGTGCGTCGACCTATAGCTGTCATCACTTTAGGTCTCCTTTTGAACCGGCAGCTCGCTTCACACGTACATATTTTTTCACGCATTTATCCTCCTATATGTACTCTAGGCTATTTCCACGTGCTCCCATTCGCGACATGTGGGACATAGAGCATCTGGTGCGTAGTGCATGCGACTCGGAGCATATGTCGGGGTACTTTACATTTCAGACCTCACAATTACATACAAACCCCAGAGAAGAATAAATAAATGAATGAATTACTACATGAAACGGATTATTTTCATGGAAAGAGACACGTTCATTAAATTTTGGACATAACACGTTTATAAAAATATGGGACCTAAACCAGTCTAAGGGCCTCTTTGATTTTCCATAAAAAAGGGCCTCTTTGATTATGAGATCTGAAAAACAGGAATGGGGAAAGTATGATGGCGATGAACCGAGGCGAGAACTCTAACTTCAGTTAGAGGTTAGAGTTAGATTCTAACCTAAACTAACTCTAAACCAAAGAGGTGTATGGATGGCGGGTTAGATTGACAATAAATGCTCTATCTCAATCATTTGACTACTTTGGACCCTATTTTTAGTCAGAGACTAAAATAAGTCCCTTGGATCCAAGCACCCTCTTGGTGTGGCTGGCTCTTATGGCCTCCTCCGCTCACAATTGACATAAGCGAACCATCTATACAAATCAAGCATGCAAAACATGATAATTTTACTTTGTCCATACAAATAAGATATCACTTAAACATACAAGTCATCAATCAAGCTTCACAAAATAAAAAACACTTCATGAAACAAAGAATGAGCTAACTCATCACGAAGTCATTCACGATAGGGAGGGGCAGGAGCCCCTCACGCCTTGAGGAGGAGCTTCGCCATCGTAAGCTCTGCAGGAAGGCTCTGTAGAGCCCAAGCCAGGAACCCCTCAAGCCTTGAGCCCTTGCGAGTTGAGGTCGACACCGGCATGGGTAGCAGGGCCGCTTGCTTGACCGGGAACTTAATCTTTGGGCCTCTAGAAATAATGCAAGCACTGTAACTAAAATACCTAGAAAGGTGAAGCTGAATCTTTGGGCCTCTAGAAATAATGCAAGCACAAGCTGAAATACCTAGAAAAGGTGAACTGAATCTTTGGGCCTCTAGAAATAATGCAAGCACTGAAACTAAAATACCTAGAAAGGTGAACTGAATCTTTGGGCCTCTAGAAATAATGCAAGCACAGGCTGAAATACCTAGAAAGGTGAACTGAATCTTTGGGCCTCTAGAAATAATGCAAGCTGAAACTGAAATACCTAGAAAGGTGAGCTGAATCTTTGGGCCTCTAGAAATAATGCAAGCCTGAAACTGAAATACCTAGAAAGGTGAACTGAATCTTTGGGCCTCTAGAAATAATGCAAGCTGAAATTGAAATACCTAGAAAGGTGAACTGAATCTTTGGGCCTCTACAAATAATGCAAGCCTGAAATTGAAATACCTAGAAAGGTGACTGAATCTTTGGGCCTCTAGAAAGATTTATTACCTCCTCAAGCGACATCAAACAATTCCATGTGTACCACAAATCTATAGCAAGTTTGATCGGGATCTACTTTTCCAAATCAGAATTAGCTAGAGCAAGAAAGATCAATGATATGGCCGTGAGGCAGTGAAGGAGCAGAACAAACTCACCTCTCGCGACCTCCACAGTAGATCTTGCCCATGCACTCTGTGAGGAGGGAAAAGCTTGTTGGTGAAGGGGGCCAGGCGTGACGAGCGGAGGAGGCCCAGGGAGGGCCAGTGGGAGTAGGGTGGCGAGGCGGGGGAGAGGCGGCGGAGGGAGAGAGTGGGCTGACGGCGGGTGGTGAAACTAACCCCTCTTGTTTGATAATTTGAGGCTATTTCAACCCAAACTAGCTCTAACTCGAGGATCCAAACAAAGAGGAGTGTTCTTGTACATGCTACGGTGTGGACCGTAGCACATTGTTTTTATGGCCATATCACCACATTGTTTTCTACTCTTTGGTTCAGCTGGCTACTTAGTGGTTCATGCTTGCTGGTTCCTTTGGGCTGCCGTGGTTCGCACTCCTCCGACACGAGTAGTACTCCTCCGTTCCTAAATATAAGTCTTAGTAGATATTTCACTTTGGACCACATACGGATGTATATAGATGCATTTATGTGTAGATTCACTCATTTTCTCCATTATGTGGTCCATAGTGAAATCTCTCAAAGACTTATATTTAGGAGCGGAGAGTAATATAATACTAGTATATACGCATCATTCTTTGCTCCTTCTTACTACTCCGACATGTGGGAGAGCTAGTATCCGGTTGGCGTGTCATGCACCAGATTAGGCCTTGAATGGAAGGGGCATCACGGTCGGGCGCCCGATAATTCATGACTATAGTGAGTGGTCATATCACAAGTCTTTCCAGCGATAGCGTGCCATCAAATCGCTTTGCAGCCCACTCGCTCACCCTCCTCGCCTCTCTGTCAAACCGCCTACCAGCGCCACAGCGTCTTTGCACAGGAAAAGCCCGCCCTCAACTTTTAACTACGTGAAAATAGTTCGAGCTTGTTAGTTCTATATAAATACAGTACTTATTGTATGTTTATTCACCCGTGGGGTTGTTCAATGAATGGAGGCGGGGAGAACAAGTGAACCTTAAATAGAGTTTCTTTTCTTTAATGCCACGTAACAAATTGAGCGCTTGTTGTGGAGAGAAAAAGATAATCACTCCACTATATATGGGCGTGAGGGGCTGGCGCTTGCTTTACTAGGGTTGCTCTCTTCATTCTCTCATCCTCTCGAGATATAAACAAGACAGCGGTAGCGACATTTTCTCTCTGCTCACTGCTGGTCACAGATCCGGCGGATCCCTTGGCGGTGTGTGAGAAGGACTAAAAGGTGCATCGTTCACGCGGTCATCGCCCATGAGGGAGAAACCCACAGCTGCGGAGGGCCCGATCCTCTGCCCGTGTCGTTCTCTCCGACCACAGCGCCCGGCTCGGGAGGTCCTCCGACCCTTCTTCCTCCTGCCATATTGTCCATGAGATCCGACACGCCGCCGACATCGGCGACCCTCGGTATAAGTTCTTGAAAGTGGCCTTGCTCTACTGCCCCAGCTCCCCGCGTGCGCATGTGCATCTTTTCTCTCCCATCAGCTCTTCCAAAGCCACCTAAATTTTAGTATTATTAGAGGTAAAGCTACTTCATGCATTGAATCTAGGGCTTTGTTCAAACAACGAAGAAAGGGAAAGTTGTAGCATGAATCTAGGACTTGATTCAAAGAGGAAAAAATATGGTGAAAGTAGTAGAGACGGATACCCAACGGTCTCTTGGTTGAAAAAGGGAAATAATGGGAAAGCAGCGGTACAAAGCTGGATAAGGAACAGATCTATTATTGGTTGAAAAAGGATAGAAAGTGGCGGTGGTGGACAAGTCAGCAGTATGTCGAGGATTAGATTTGCTGCCATCACATAGTAAAAGTCTCGAGGATTAGATTTGCTGCCCTCACATAGTAAAAGGTCTCGAGTTAGATTTGCTGCCCTCACATAGTAAAGGTCTCGGGATTAGATTTGCTGCCCTCACATAGTAAAGGTCTCGAGATTAGATTTGCTGCCCTCACATAGTAAAAGGTCTCAGGATTAGATTTGCTGCCCTCACATAGTAAAGGTCTCGAGGTTAGATTTGCTGCCCTCACATAGTACAAGGTCTCTAGGATTAGGTTTGCTGCCCTCACATAAGCGTGAACAAGCTCGGCATCACCACTTTATGCCTCCTTGTAGGTACATTGTGCTGATCGTCCTTTGTCGCATGTCCTTATACCAACCTTTTGTTGTTGTTAATGTAAGGCGCATGTAAAATGAAGCGATCCTGCTTGTTACCTTAGGGACATGTCTAACCAGTGTTATTGTTAATCTAATGCCTCGGTGATAAGATGCAATTAAACTATGTTACAAATGGCACTCTCTTGTTTTCCCAGTATGATAAGTAAGTTGCTCCTTTCTGCTCTTGAGTGTCCTGGTGTCCCCACGGTCCCATGCCCTTAAACCAACTCTTTAGCTGCTTTGTTGATTTCTTGTATGCAGTAAACAAGCAATGCCACCAAGTAATCCCATATTTGAGGAATCTCATTGTTGATCGTAATGCTTTTGGTAACATGAAGCATTCTTGGCGTTTAAAATTTCTCTTGTCCTTGCGTGATTGCCATGAACATAATTAAGATGCTTCTTTTCATTTTGTATATGTTTATTATATTCTTATTGACCAACAGCTGTTTACTTTCTATCATTTTGTGCGAGATAGGGATATCCATTTCACCTTGTTGCTATTGTGACCTTTTGGTGAACTGCACAAAACACTTTTTGGAATGAGTGTCTTGTGCGGTTCAACTAAAATGTCACGTGGGCAACATCTCTCAATTTTGGTGGGCTGCACAAAATGGTGATTGGAGTTTCAAAATCTCCGTCAAGTTCTTGCTAATCTCGTGCAACATTTTATTAGCCTTTGCAAGATGGAGCCGTCCTTGTCACCACAATGGCACTTTATTTTAGTGGGCTGCACAAAGGATAAGAAAATTATAGTTGCACCTTACATGAGCAGACAGCCAACCTTAATGTTCCTCAATTTTAGTGCAACTACTAAAGAAGAACCTGCCACTCACAAGAGCAAGTACTTCTTGCTAGCAGAATGATGCAATCTTTGCTTCATTTGGTGAACTACGAGAAAAGGCGCATGAATTGAATCATGGAACTCAGGCAGACCTCATCAAGTAGAGCTGGAGGTTGAGTTCAGGAGGCCGCTATTAAAGTGAAATCATGCTCTCTGTCTCCTTGTTTGTGTTGTGCAAACATGCTTCACCAAGCAGGAATACTCAACTACGAGATGTTGTGATGGTCGAAGAGCATTAGCCAAGTTCTTGATTGTATGACATGGCTAGCCAAGATGGATTTAATCCCGATATTCACTTTATCAAAAGGCTCTAATGGGTTGGTTACGAATCTTGCAAGCTGGGAATCGATGAGATGTGTAGGCATCTTTGTTATACTTATTATTTGAATCTTATTTGTTGGTTACGAATCTTCCTAGCTGGGAATCAATGAGATGTGTAGGCATCTTTGTTGTACTCCTACATCATAATGTAGGCGTTTTCTAACTCTAGTGTGTGTCAAAAAGCGTCTTACATTATGGACGAATTATTATATTGGATCTTATTTGTTGGTTTTGAATCTTGCAATTTGGGAATCAATGAGATGTGTAGGCATCTTTGTTGTACTTATTATTTGGATCTTATTTGTTGGTTACGAATCTTGCAAGCGGGAAACACGGCATGATGATCTGAGGACAACAACCATAACAAACAGTTCAAACTTGGTAGTATTATCTTTGTGAAAGTAAGACAAATGTGCTGATCGTAATGCGTCACGAGAATAATAATTCTAATTGTTGTGCATGTTGATCTGTGGCCTTGATAGAACGGCGAATGCATTGCTTGTTTTAAGTATAAATTTCTATTAAAGCTAATTAAATTTAAGTAAAGTGACCACTAACTCCTGTTATTACAGTACCAATCTGAGACCCTCTCGTGAACCGGCGTGTGGCGGAGTAGGTTTCTTAATGGGCGTTTGAATCTTGGCGAGGTGCATCTTCTGCGGCGTGCAGCGAATGAGGAGGGTAATGCTTTGTTATCGCTTTATACACACTCAGCTTCTTGTTGAATCCAGTTCCCCAAGAGCTGAAAAAGCGAACTGCTGCCGCCTACACACTCGTTCACTCGAAGAGACTCAATGGCGATCCGAGGGTGAGCCTCTGGATATGGACTTGACAAGGAGTTCCCCTTTGGTTGCGTTCAGTCCTATGGTTGCACCAAGTTGAATGTGATGTACACCAGCGATACGGACTCGGTGAAGCTACGCGCCTCGATCCTATGGCTGCACCGGGTTACGGAGCATTACGCCCGTTTCATTGGCGCGCTTGTTGCACGCCAGCTATGGTGGAAAGGAAGAATCGACGATTCGGCCATACGGTGCAACAAGCATGCCGACATCCGGAAGCAATACAAGATCATCGACAGCAGGCGGAGAAGGACTCCATGGTTGACCTCATTGAGACCATCATCGACCCCGATCGCCAACATGAAAGAAGGCGACCTGAACCGTGGGAGGTACCTCGAATCTAGCCTACATAACCTCGCGTCCAGGGCGCATATGCATCTTCGACATATGCAGGCAGATCTTGGACATGAGGTGTATGCGCTTCCGTAACCGATGAGTACGGACAGCCGCACCATCATGATCAAGCGTGCCAGGAAGGTCTAGATGTTGTACTTTATCTGTTTATAAGCACCTTTATCATCTAAGTGTTTCATGCATTAGCCTATGTGTCGTAATTATCTGTTTTGTCCGAAATATTTCTTTTAAGAACCCATTAACCTGATTGCTTTTTTTAGTGGCTATTTGCTTATGTATGTAAACTAGTTCACTTGTCCGTAAAAAAAACTAGTTCACTCGGCTGCCGTGCTTTGAATCTCCTTCCTCCCAACATATTCCTCTCCTCAGGTGGACCCAGCAGGTCTCTGAATTTTCTCCACTTTCTTTTGATGTAAACTGAGTTTCTCCCGTACTTTCCCTAGAACCAACTCAAGCTGTCCCGTCTAGCCTAAAAATAATAATACCCCACGTACTATTAACTCATCAAATTAAAATGATATTTTATTTCATAAGTTGAAAGTTCTTACAAAATAATACTAATAATAATTGTTTATATATAACTTGCCAAGTTAACTCCTAGTGATTGCGTACATAAGCTTGCAAGATTTTCTTGGCGTGCAATCATGTGTTTATGTTTTATAACATTTCTCCGTCTAGCCCAACATGATATTTTCACCCAGCCTAGCAAGTCCATGATTTGAGAAAAATGCAAATGGGATTTAAGCGGGTTGCATAGATGCTACATCATTGTTTCACCCAACCCACCAAATGGACTAAAAAACAAATGGGTGGTGACATGTGGGCGATGGGTGAAACCTAAGAAGGTGTTGGATTTACATCCAGCGGTGGCATTCTTCTTCAATCTCATCTTCTTCCCCAGGCGCTGCGAAACCGCTGCTCCAACCTTGGCGTCAGCGGTGTTGTTTAATGCTCCTCGGTGACGCTACCCGCCGGCGGCAGCCATCCCTCCTCCGCACCTCCTGTTATTCTCTGCGAGTGTAGGCCACCCGCACCGAACCAGTCAAGTTTCCCTCCTCTCCGTCTGCGACTCCTTTGCCGCGTCTTCCCCATCTCCGGTCGTTCGATCTGGGGCCTCACCGCCGTCCACCGCCTCGGTGCGCTTTCGCGTGACGTAGTCAACATCTGAGAGTCATCGGAAGAAGACTGTGCGTGGAAGCTGACAGGCTGGGACCCACGAGGTCCATGGTGCATGCAAGGAAAGTTCCTCCTTATTACGCCTTTGTACATGCCTTTGTCACGTGGGAAGGGCTTCTATATTTAGCGAAAATAACGTTCCCCGCTGCAGGTCGGACCCACCAGCTATATCTTCGCACGCATGAGGAAGTGCCTCCTTATTACGCACCAAAAATGAATACCCCCACCTAGCTGGGACCCACCATAGTGGGTGGCTGACTTAATGGGCCTACTAAGTTGGCGAGGATGGAGGGCTTTGTTAACTTAGTCAATATGAACGATTCTAGCTCGATGACCGTACATGTCCATCCAGCAGCCATAGTGCTTCTTCAACCTCTGGTCTTCTTGCTCCGATCGCTGGCCTCCGGTCCGTGCCGCGTGCTCCGCCTCTCGTGGCGGCTGTCATGCTGTGGAGGCCTCACCGCCCTACTACTCCCACCGCTGGCGGGGTATCCCTCTACTCACCCACACCTTGTTATTCTGCGGCGGCAAGCAGCCTCACGCGCCCGCCCGAACGATGAACCCTCGTACTCCTCTCTGCATGGGCATCCCATCGCGTCTTCCCGGCTCGCGTCGTCCCTTCTTAGGCCTCGCGGTCATCCACCGCCTTGGTGCTCTCGGCGCGAGGGTGGTCAATGTGGTCAACGACCGACTTCCATCGGGAATCTTGTACATGGAGAGGTGCGGCGGGGTCCAAGGCCACAACCCAGTTTTTTTGTGATTTTCCAAGTAAGTCGCTTTGTCAGGCCTGTTGGGCTGCAAATCTTTCAACGCGAGGAGAGCTTCATTCGGCTGGCCAAAAAAATGGCCTATCAGTAATGAGAAATGGGTTGTACATTTTTAAAACACATCAAACCGGCAATTAGTTTCAAATATCTTTTTTTCATTTCGAGATTTTAAATTACATTAATTTTTATGCGTGAAGAATTTGTTGGATTTTATGTTGATATATATTTATTTTTAAAATTAGTTTGAATGTGAGTCGAAATTTCGGGATTAAAAATAGTACGGACCGCTTTGAAATATGCAAAATTTAAGTATAATTTTTTAACCGTGGCCTACAATATGGGCTGTAATGCTAACAAAAAGAATATGGGCTCCATAAAAAACCTTAAGAATTAGCAAATGGGCTGTAAATTATTAGAAATAATGGCAGATGGGTTGTATGCTGTTTTCCACAGATTTGAGGCTTTCCTAAAAAAAGGTTGACACACAATCGTTATTGTTGGATGTCCATCCAACGGCCGTCCTGCTTCTTCAATCTCTGCTCTTCTGCTCCGGCCGCTCAAACAAGCGCCGGGTGGACTGCTGCTCCCTCCTCCCAGCGGCGGTTGTCTTTGCCTTGTGAGCCTCACCGCCCCGTACTCCCCGCTAGCCTAGCCATCCCTCTACTCACCCCACTGTTGTTATTCTCCGTGGCCTTGAGCAGACAGTAAACCCTCGCTGCAGTCGTACTCCCCTCAGCGTGGGAAACAAGCTGCGAGTCTTCCCCTGCCTCCGTGTCGTTCCTTCCTAGGCCTCGCCGTAGTCCACCGCCCTGGTGCTCTCGGCGGCGGCCTGGTCAACATGGTCAGCGACCAACATGCATCTGAAGTGGGATTGTGCGTGGAGAGGCCGACAGCTAGGTCCATGGCCGCCGCATGAAATGCCTCCTTATTGTCGCATAAAATAATGATTCCTCCACGACATCGAGGGACCCACGAAAGGGCCTCTGTATTTAGCGAAAAAACATTACGCTTGCGGACAGCTCGGACCCACTAGCTATATCTTCGCGCGCAAGGAAGTGCCTCCTTATTATGCACAAAAAATGAATACTCCCCACATTGGCTGGGACCCGAGTATAGTGGCGAGGCTGACTTGTCGGGCCTACTAAGTTGAGCGGAGACGGAGGGCTTTGTCAACTTAGTCAATATGCACGATTCTAGCTCCGGTGACCACACGATGTCCATCCAACGGTAGTAGTGCTTCTTCAACCTCTGGTCTTCTTGCTCGGCCGCCCAAACCAGCGTCGGTGGTGCCTCGTGCTCACTGCCTCCCATGGCCGGTGTGATCGCGTGGCCTCACCGCCCCTACTACTCCCACGGTTGGCGAGGCCATCCTCTACTCACCCACCCCTGTTATTCTGGCGGCGGTAGCCTCACACCATGCGAACGGTGAACCCTCGTACTCCTCTCTGGCGTGGGCATCCCTGCGCGTCTTCCCGCTCGCGTCGTCCCTTCCTAGGCATCACCGTGATCCACATACAGGTGCTCTCGGCGCGGTGTGGTCAGCGTGGTCGAGGAATGGCTTCCATCGGACGTGGGTGTGGGTGGAGAGGCTGACATTTGGGTCCATGGTCGCATGACAAGGAAGTGCCTCCTTATTACAGCATAAAGTAATTATTCCTCCACGGCGGCGAGGGACCCACGGACCAGACCCTTGTATTCGCGAAAAAAGGTTTCCCCACTGCTTGGGACCCACCGGCTACATCTTATGCGCCAGGAAGTGCGTCCGGGCAAAAAATGATTCGCCCCACATTGCTGGGACCCACCAGCTACATCTTCATGAGCAAGGAAGTGCACGACGGTCGGGACCCACCTGGTGAGCGTGCGTGGCGTTGTCATTCGGTCGTGACGATTATGCGTACATCTTGGTCGTTGTA
>JAHIAM010005264.1:0-66526 GCA_021605205.1 Aegilops longissima
CTAGTTCAAGTCTATTGTGAAATTATTTGAACTAGATAATACAGCTAGTTCAACTCTAGTGTAAAATTATTTGTAGTAGACTATAGAGCTAGTTCAACTCTAGTGTAGAACTATTTGAACTAGATTATAGAGCTTGTTTAACTCTAGTGTAAAATTATTTGTACTAGGCTATTGAGCTAGTTCAACTCTGGTGTAAAATTATTTGAACTAGCTTATAGAGCTAGTTCAACTCTAGTTTAAAATTATTTGTACTAGGCTATAGATCTAGTTCAACTCTAGTGTAAAATTATTTGAACTAGCTTATTGAGCTAGTTCAACTCTATTTTAAATTATTTGAACTAGCTTATAGATCTAGTTCAACTCTAGTGTAATTTTTTTGAACTAGCTTATAGAGCTAGTTCAACTCTAGTGTAAATTTTTTCAAACTAGCTTATAGAGATAGTTCAACTCTAGTCTAAATTTTCTTGTACAAGCTTATAGAGCTAGTTCAACTCTAGTGTAAAATTATTTGTACTAGGCTATAGAGCTAGTTCAACTCTATTGTGAAATTATTTGAACTAGATAATACAGCTAGTTCAACTCTAGTGTAAAATTATTTGTAATAGACTATAGAGCTATTTCAACTCTAGTGTAAAATTATTTGTACTAGTGTCGGTGTACTAGAGTAGGGTACCCTAGTATCCCGAACTCGTGCCGCAGGCGATTCTGACACCCAGCAGCAAGGCTCGCCTAGTGACCGCCAAGATCCTCCATGGTTCCTTTGGAGCCATTCAAGAACAAAGTGCTCAAGTCAAGGAGACAAGGCCCGGCAAGAGGAGCTTGCGGGAAGAATACTCAAGGCACTGAGAAGACAAGACCCGGCAAGAGGAGCTTGCCGGGAAGGCTCAGCGGCGACAAGCTTCGGCGCGACAAGATTCAGCCGCGACAAAGCGCTTGCAGCGGTAGGCATCCTCTCTTCATCTCCGCTCCAGCTCATCCGCCAGCGTGTGGCGAGAGGCTATCGGTAGCAGCGTGTCAGAAAGGCTGTGCAGCCAGCGGAGGAAACAGCGATAAGCGGCGCTAACAAGACTGCCATCGTGGCGAGCGGTGGCGCTCTGACGGTCCTGTTGCCTTTGTTTAGGCGACATGGGCGGGCATTTAATGCTTTGTCCCTTGTCGTCGGAGTTAGGTAGATTACCTTTGTACAAAGTAGTTGCACCAACCGCAACTCATTTGCCCATTTTGCCCTCGTCTCGTTGCCACCTGTGGTGACCCCTTGAGCCTATAAAAGGAGGCCCATGTGCAACGTAGAAAGGGGTTCGGCTTAGTTCGGTTCGACTCATTAGAGAGTACACACACTCAAGCTAGGTTTTGTAGCTCTCTGTGCTCCCTAGCAAGAACACAATACAACCAACCCAGCAGCAGTAGGAGTATTATCTCTCCGGAGAGCTCCGAAGCTGGGTAAACTGCTCGTGTGCATCACCTCGATCTGCTCTTCGTGCAATCTCCGCCCCCCACCGAACCAAAAGGGACTCGGTCCGCGGTCCCATAGGTGTTAAGTGGAGTTCTGATCAACCTCCCGACATCTTTGGCGCGCCCGGTAGAAGTGCGTCGAGCTGTATGAACCCGATCCGACATTCACGAGCAACATCTTCATCATCTTCATCAACATGCCACGAAGAAGAAGGCTTGGCGGCAGCGAGCCGTCGCGTCAAACCCACCACCATCGGGCTGGCGAGTGGTGGGGAAGGCAATGGCGGAGAAACGAAGCGTCGTCGAGGAGCCCACGCTGCCAAGTCAAGGACAAGGCTGCGCGAGACCTCGGCATCCGGATAAGCACGCGTCCATCTCGAGAAGCGCGGGACCGACAACGTCATGGTGCTCATAGCGCCATCGTTCGTTGGGCCAAAGATCGAGCTAGTGGATCGGGGCGCTCAAGAATAGCTTCGCTTCGCCAGCAGGCTGGTGCGGCGAGAACTGATCGCTGGGCGAGATCTGCTCCTTCTAACATATTTAGAAGTCGAGCATATCTCGCTCCTCGCACCGTTCGCCATTACCACCACCACTCAGCGAAGCTTTGGCGCGAGCTCAAGCTGCTCTGGATTACCCTCGGCGGCGGACAAGGTCGGCGAATGGAGGCCACCATTCGAGTCTCGCCGGCTTTGCCAGCGGCGGCGTTCCGGCAACCAAGCACATCATTGCCGCGGCGAGGCGACAAAGGCACGAGCGGTGGCGGCGAGACCTATGGGGTGCAACCACCATGCACTCTCCATCGAAGGCCAAGATCGCCGACTCGTTGGATCCACCTCGGCAGCGACTCCACGCTTCGCCGGATCCACGAGATCGCCGTGATCAACGCCAAGTTCTTCAAACGGCAACAAGAAGGCCTTCGAACTTCGCATTGGCGCCCGAAGAAAGCGGCATCAATCCGACCAGGCGCTGGGCCCTCTGTTGGCGATGCATGCGCCGAGAGAACGGTGACTTGCCGTGCAGCGGTAGGTTGCCCTGCGTTCACTCGTGAGCTGCGGCAAGTCCAGTGGCCCGACAAGAAAAAATTCAAGCCAGATGTGCCAGAGAAGTATGATGGCAGGATGCATCCGTCGGAGTTCCTCAGCATCTACACCATCGTGGTGCAAGCTGCAGGGGGATGAGACGACAAGATCCTCGCCAACTACTTCCCGCTGGTGCTCAAGCCTAATGTCAGATCTTGGCTCATGCACTTGCCGGACAGCTCCATATCCTCTTGGGCAGATCTATGCCATCAGTTTGTCGGCGCCTTCATAGGCGGCCACAAGCCTCATGGCCAAGAGAGTGACCTTCATCTGCTCGCCCAGAAGGAAGGAGAGTCCCTGCGCAAGTTCATCCAGAGATTCAGCCGCGTGCATTACAACATCCCAGATGTCCACCCCGCTGCGGTGATCAGCGCATTTCATCGAACATGCGGAATCGCAGGATGAGGAGAAATGGCGATGTGCAAAGTCAGGGCGTCGATGAGCTATATGCTCGACCGACAAGTGTGCCTGTATTTGAGAAGGAGGAGACTCGAGGAGAGAATCTGAAGCAGGATCGGCGGTCGAGGAGACCGCCCGGCAAAGAAGAGTCGGTGGCGGAACAATCGAAGGAAGAAGAGCAAAGAGGTATTGGTTGTCGAGCAGTCAAGCAGCGGTAGTGCATAAGAAATCAAAGTTGGTGGTTCCGGCAAGGAGGTTGCCCTGGCGCCATTGCAAGCCTATAATGACGCCGACAAGCGAGGACAGCTCAACAAGCGATCTGACAAGATTCACGCACCAAGGGCCACGACCTCAAGAGCTGCAAGAAAGTCGAGCAGCTTGTTGAACAACGAAAGCTGAGTCTGAGTGGCGCGATAAGGAGAAAGGCCAGGAAGGTCTTTGGAGGAGTTAGCAAGCGACCGGCGGGGAGGATGCGTGACAAGGCCAAGCAGCGGCAAGGAGACAGACCTCCAGCGGCGCGACAAGGATGAAGGTGAAGCCGGCGGCAGCGAAGACATGGAGGATGATGAAGCCGATGAGCAGGAGTTTGAGGAAGCCACGGTGGTCCTGCGTTGTGGTGGTGCCTCTGCATACTTCACCGCCAACTCAAGAAGTGGATGCGGGAAGTTAATGCAGCGGAACCATCCGTAGAGTCATGCAAGCCTCTGAAGTGGTCAGCCGCCCATCATCTTTGATATTGAGGACCAGCCTGATCGCATAACTGCGGTCGGTGCTTGCCGATGTTGGTTTCACCAACTATCCACAACCTCAAAGTCACTAAGATGTTGGTTGTGGCGGGGCGGCTTAAACCTGATCTCATCCGCGGTGCTCCGAAGCTTGGATCCACGACGGTGAGCTCGAAGAGGCGGCACATTCAAGGAATCAACCGGGAAGGAGCAAGCGAAGGGAAGATCACGTTGCGGTAACATTTGGCGCGAGCTAAACTTCAGGACTGAGAGGTCACGTTCGGCGTTGCTGATTTCCCATTGCCTTATAATGGGATACTTGGCGTCGGCACTCGCCAAGTTCATGGCAGCCTCCCATTATGCATACAACCTACTCAAGATGCCAGGCCGATAAGCGTCATCTCTGTCCCGGCGACAAGAAGGATGCTCTTATCTGTCTTGACAAGATATACCGGAGGCAGCTGCTGCAGCAGATAGCAAGTCACTTGCGCTAAAGCTCCGGGGAAGAAGAAGACCAAGTCCGGCAAGAGCTCGATGCCCACTCCGTAAGCGCACCTCTTGGTGCTGCGCTACCGTCGAGGCGCACCATCGAGCTCCACCGGCAAGTGCAAGAAGGCGATGGCAGCTCGGAGACTAAGAAGGAGTCCGCCAAGGAGGGCGGCCTGGTGGTACCTTCACCATCGATTGCCACGCTTGACCCTAAATAGGAAGCGCGCTCGTAGCTTTCTCTGCGGCGACGTCGGCGTGTTTGCATGGCAACCGTCGACATCCCAGTGTTCGGAAAGTAATTGAGCACCATCTCGCTGTTTGTCCTCATCGCGACCCGTCAGCGAAGAAAGTCAGGAAGCGAGCGGTGGGCGCCAGAATTCATAGCGAAGAGATCAAGAAATTGGAAGCAGCGAGGCCTTGTCGGAGGGTGCTCCATCCTCGTGGTTGGCCAATCCTGTAGTTGTACACAAAGCAAATGGGAAATGGAGACTTTGTATCGACTTCACGAGATGTTAATAAAGCTTGTCCCAAAGACCCATTTCCCTTGCAGCGTATCGACCATATTGTTGACTCGGCGGCTGGATGTGATTTGCTCTCATTTCTTGATGCATACTCAGGATATCATCGGATCTTCATGGCGAGAAGAGGATGAGAGAAAACGCATTCATTACCCCATGTGGCACATCTTGTTTTGTCACGGATGCCTTCGGATTAAAGAATGCGGTTCAACATTTGCAAGAGTAGTCCATCACGCTTTTGAGCATAAATACACAGAAATGTGGAAGCCTACATGGATGACATAGTGGTCAAGAGCAAGGACAGGGCAACTCGATTCAAGATTTGGATGAAACCTTTGCAAATCTCGCAAGATCAACCTCAAGCTCAATCCCGAGAAATGCGTGTTTGGAGTTCCCTCCGGCAAGCTTCTCGGGTTTTAAATCTCGAGAGAGGAATTGAAGCCAATCCCGACAAGATCAAGGCCATTGAGCAGATTGAAGCACCCAAGCGCGTCAAGGATGTCACGAAGACTTGCGGTTGCGTGGCTGCTCTCGGCAGGTTTATCTCTAGGTATCTTTGGCGCATACTGCCATTTTCAAGATTTTGAAAAAGGCAGGTCAATGAAATGGACTCCGAAGCGGAGGCTGCGCTGCGAGACTTGAAAGATACTGTCCTCCACTCCGATGCTTATCGCACCTAAACCACAAGAGAAGTTGCGCTGTATTTAGCGGCAACCAATCAAGTGGTTAGTGTTGCGTTAGTAGCGGAGAGGAGGCGGATGATGAGCTGGCAACCATGGCGGATGCATCCAGCGACAAGCGAGGCTTCACCGACAAGCTCTAGTCCCGACAAGGGCGGATCTGCGAGGAGCATGAAGATCTGAAAAAAGGATGGTGCAGCGCCCGGTTTACTTTGTCGGTTCCCTTCTGCGGGGGGCTAGGTCGAGTACTACTGGCGTGCGAAGTTGCTTTTCGTCCTCCTCATGGCCTCGAAAGCTCGCCATTACTTCAAGCACATGAGATCACAGCCGTCACTCGCTTTCCGCTGAATAGGATCTTGCAAAATCCAGAAGCAACGCGGGATTGTCGAATGGGCCTTTGGGCTATCAAGCATTGGCCTCAAGTTTGAAAGCACTTCAACTATCCAAAGCGAGCATTGGCGAGTTCATAGCAGAATGGGCGCCAACACAAGGCGAAGAAATCCGAAGCGAGCATCCCGTCTAGGAAACAAGCAAAGAGTGGCTGATGTACTTTGGCGGTGCCTTCTCGCTGCAAAGCGCCCGGTGCTGCGTCTTGCTTATCGCACCATCGGAGAGCACCTCAAGTCGTGGTCGGATGCACTTTCCCAAGGAGCAAGCAACAAATAATCTGCGGAGTATGAAGGTTTGCTTGCGGCCTCGAATCATGATGAACCTTGGGATCAAGAAGCTCATTGTTAGGGGTGACTCACAGCTTGTTGTCCGCCAAGTAAACAAAGATTATCAAAATCCGTTGATGGAGGCTTATGTTGATGAAGTGAGGAAGCTAGAAGAGCACTTTGACGGCCTACAAATGGAACATGTTCCAAGAGCTTAGAATGACATTGCTGATGGCCTGTCGAAGTGCGCCGCACTTAAATTACCTGTGGAACCAGGGATTTTCGTGCTCAAGCTAACTCAATGACCGTAACGCCATCAACTGGATAGAACAAGAAGAGGAAGTTGGTTTACGGTGACTACTTTCGGCGAGCTCCTAAAGCCGCCGCCAAGAAGGTCCCCAAAATCAGCGCGAATATCGTGAGGAGCAGTCTACTCCGACAAGCCTAAAGGTTTGTTCGTTGAAGCGAGCGCTCCCGACAAGTTTTGCTCCGGCAAGCTTGCGGGATCATCAAGCTCGGTGAGCCGCGAGTTCTTGCCGTAGAAGCTGATGTTCCCTTGGCGGCGAGATGTGCCTTTAGTCCTTGTTGTCGAGCCACAAGCTCCAACATGGGCCTGACAGATCGTCCATTTCCTTGAACGGAGAACTTCCGAAGAGCAAGAAGAAGCGGAAAGAGTAGCCCGGCAGGTCAAGTATGTACCGGTTTGTCGACAACATCACTGTCGAGAAGAAGACTCAGCGGTGTGAAATTGAAGTGTATTCATCGGGAAGATGGGCCGAAGCTGTTGGCGAGAGATACGGAGGCATATGTGGTCACCACATTGGTGCAAGAGCACTTGCCGGCAAAGCTTTCCGGCAAGGATTCTTCTGGCCGACAGCCCTCCAGGATGCAACTGCACAAGTAACCAAGTGTGAAGCGTGATAGTTCCATTCCAAGCTGATACACCAGCCAGCTCAAGCTCTCCAGACAATCCCTTTATCCTGGCCATTTTCGGTCTAGGGGCTCGACATCCTCGGCCCCTTCCCCCGAGCTGTCGGGGGCTTTGAGTACTTGTACGTCGCAATTGACAAGTTCACAAAGTGGCCGGAAGTGAAAGCAATGAGGAAGGTGACAGCACAGTCAGCAGTCAAGTTCTTCAGGTCAATTGTTTGCCGTTTTGGGATTCCTAATAGGATCATCACCGACAACGGCACACAGTTCTGACCGCACCTTCATGCGATCGTCCAAGATCTTGGCGCCAAGGTGCTGCTTAAGCCATTGCTCATCCGAGAAGCAGCGGTCAAGCGGAGAGGGCAAGCAGCTGAAGTGCTGCGAGGGCTCAAGACAGAACTTTCGACGGGCCGCACAAGTGCGGAAGAAACTGGATTGAGGAGCTGCGGTGGTTCTTTGGTCGATGAGGGCGGCGCCAAATCGAGCCAGCGGCGGACACCTTTGCTCTAGTCTATGGGCGAGGCAGTTCTCCCAGCGGAACTTCGTATCTGGGTCACCTCGAGTGCTACGCTTATGATGAGCTCGAGCAAGAGCAGCTGCGACAAGATGGCGCTGCTCCTTGAGGAGGACCGTCTTGAGCCGTTATCGAGCTGCTCGTTATCACCAAGCTTTGCCGCTACCATAACCGCAAAGTTAGTGCGAAGTCTCGAGGAAGCGACCTTGTTCTTGGTAGCGTTCAGTCGCCAAAATTCCAACAAGTTGGCCTTGAAGTGGGAAGGCCCTTATCGGGTGAGGCGAGTCACTAGGCTGGCGCTGTCATGCCTTGAGACCGAAGATGGCATTCGGTGAGCAACTCCTGGAATATTCAGCATCTTCGTAAGTTTTACCCATAGGGCGCGGTTGCCGGAACCTGTTCCGGCAACCACCTTATACAAGTCTTGCCCATGTTGCATGTAATCCTTTGTACAAAGCGGCGCGAGACCCGTGCATCAGTAAAGCTCATGTGCTCCGCATATCTTGTCAATTTCGTGCATTTTTTACTTTGCATGTATTATCTGACACTTTGTGCAGCACTTAATCCGTAAGCAATGACGAGCATCGAGGCTCCATATTTTTATTTTCTCTCCTTTCTTCTTCTCAAAGAAAAGAAGGTTCCCTCGCCCACAAGTTTGCCAGGGGGAAGGAGAAGAAGATAATGTTGTGGACCAAGCGATGTTGTGGACCAAGCGTAGCTCGAAGAAATTTTGCCTCACCGGGAAGCAAACGACAGAAAAGCTAAGTTGCCAAAGTTTGAGCAGCCTGTTTTTAAATTTTTAAGTTATCTTCCTTGAACGACCGTGCTTTGTATGAAAAACTTGTGCGCTAAGAAACCAACTCGTGGCTAGTTTGCACCCTTACTTTGTTTCGAGTCCGCTCAACAACTTAAGTGAGCTGCAACTAGTTGCGACAAGGTTGCTTGTCGAAGACAGCGGCACCGCCTTGACGAGAGCTCTTGATGTTCGCACTCAGCGCTTTCATGACAAAGGTGCCAGCTGACAAGTTCCCTAAAAGCGTAGGGTGCAAACATACAAAGGAAGGAATCAAGTAAAGGAAATAACATTGCAATCACTGTCTAAGATAGAGTTATATTACAAAATTAACATGCCAGATCTAATAGATTGTTCTCCTAAACATGATCAGCAGCGACAAGGGAAAGATAAAGCAGGCGGCCTAGTCTCGCGGTCACCATCGACCCTCTTGACCCGCTCACCCTGTCCACAATGGGTGCGACAAGGGCCTTGGCGCTTCAACGTCGGCGATCGGCGGCAAGAACTTGCGGCGTTGGCGGCAGCGCCTGGATTGTGGAAGGCCACCTTCATCAGCACCTTACGAAGAGCCCTGCCTGATTTGGCGACTCGTCGGCCAGCTGCTTTGGGATCTCCTCCGGAGCAGCTTGAGCCGTCCTGCGCCCTTGAGAATAGGCTGAGCTTGGCGCTGGGTTGAAAAGCGCTCGTCGGTGGAGTACCGAGATCCACCATCCCAGCTCCATCAGCTCCTTGTCGATGGTGGCGGCGGTATCTACAAGACCCTCCGTCCGATGCATCACGTTCTCTCTGAAGGTATCACAGGCGGTCGTGGCACTTCATGACAGCTCCTCTTTGGCCTTGATCTTCTCCAACAAACCCACTTCCCGCTCCTTGGCGTCGCTCAGCGTCTCCGTCAAGGTGGTCAGCTTCAGCTCAAGATCTGCCTTGGAGTCCTTGGCGGCCTCGAGCTCTTTGATCCTCTCAGCGAGACGGCCCTGCAACTCGCCAAGAGTGTAGGCGTCCTTCTCGCGCTCGTGCTTCAGCGCAGGCGACCTCCTAACCGCTCTTACGGAGGTGGCCTCCAGCTACGTCACCCTCGTCTCCAACTCCTTCTTGGAGGCCTCGGCAGCTCTTGGCGGCGTCCTTTGCTTCCTTGAGAGCTCCGCCAAGTGATTGCTCATGCGTAAGATCTTCCTCATAGCTGTCAAGGTTGATCTTCCGCTCGCCAGCTTCGCCTTCTTCTTGAGATAGCTTCTCGCCCGGCAAGCCGTTGCTGCTCCTCGACCTCAGCCTTCTCGGAATGAAGGCTGTGCGCTCCTCAATGAGTCGCCCCGCTCTTACGCCACGTCCGGAGAGCTTCTTGGTTGGCGCACGGAGCTCTTCAGCGCTTCTCCATGTCTGCTCCCGCCCTCGCGACAAGTGCTTCCCAGGACACCAGCTTGGCTTGCCCGGTAGCGGTAAGCGACAACAGCTTCTTCGGCGGCTGCTCCTCCTCGAGACTTCGCGGCTGCTGCTGCTTGGCGCGTCAACCAGCGACAGACCCAGTGAGGCGAGCAGCTCTTCGTCAAAAGTCTCCCCTTGACCGGCGCCACAGGCTCGGCGCCCGGGAGCTTGATGAAAACGCCGTCGCTGGCCTTGAGATAAGGCGCGGGCTGGGGCTCTTGAACTGGCGCTGCATCGGTGGCGAGAGGATCGGATCGGTGTAGCGCTGGCGCTCCTGCTGACCTCGGGGTCGTCGGTCGATCGCTAGACCCTCGCCAGCCTTTGCGGCGGCAGCCTTGGCGGCCTCTTCGCAGTGGACCCATTGGCGCGTGACCTCTTCCTCCATGGTGGCGGCGTCGTCGGTGTTGCCTTGTGGCGTCCTCCTCGCGGCGACCTCGGTCTCCATCGGCCCTCCGTGAGATGGGTGCGGCGATCGAGAAAAAGAAAGAATAGTCAAGCAAATGTTGAAAAGAAGAAGAAGAAAAAATAACCCAAGGGAAATTGTCACGCATAAAGGGTTACTGCAATGGGATCTGTGGCGCGGTCTCCACCCGGAGGATCATGGCGCTTCCCTGTCAGACTTCCCTTATCGGAGAAGCCTCCCTTGCGGAGGCGCTCCCTTGGGAGAATTCTCCCTTGGCGGCGTAGTTAAGCAGAGCCGGAATTTGGGGCGACTTAGGGCCCTCTGATGAGGCTGCTCTGCTCCTACACAAATCAACAAGTCAGATATCGATAAAGAAAGAGCACCCATGCACACCTAACGTAAGAAATAAACCAAATACTTATCTTTGGGGCTGTCTTTGGGGCTGCTCACGAGGAAGGGTTGCGGATCCGGCAAGGGGTCTCGAGCCGCGCCTCCCCATGCGCCACAGGGATCGTCTTGATGACAACCACGGGGTCTTGGCTCTCTTGAGCGATCTGAGCCAGCGTCTGAAAAGGAAAGAGTTCAGAATGAAGCAAATCAGAGACAAGACAAAGCAGCAAATTGAAGAATTACAAATAACAGCGACAAGATCTTACTCTTCTTCTTCCTCGGGCTGGCGCGGAGAAGTCAATTCGCCCGCCTCGGTCTGACAATTTGGAAGAGTAGGCTCCCTCGGACGCTTGGCGGTGCGGGAGCCGTGGTCCCAGAAGGCCCGCTCCGTTCTTTGTAGCGGCGTGAGGCGCTCCAGCAACAGTGCTTGCTTGCGGTGGGCAGCGTCGCCGCAGCCTTGACAGCTGTTAGCCCGTCTGCCGCCCGTCACTTCCCGGTCATGCGGGCGCCTTCTTGGTTCAATTGTAGTTTAAAATTATTTGTACTAGGCTCTGAGCTAGTTCAACTATAGTGTAAAATTATTTGAACTAGCTTATAGAGCTAGTTCAACTCTAGTGTAATTTTTTTGAACTAGCTTATAGAGCTAGCTCAACTCTAGTGTAAAATTATTTGAACTAGCTTATAGAGCTAGTTCAAGTCTAAAATAAAATTGTTTTAACTAGCTTATAGAGCTAGTTCAACTCTAGTGTAAAATTATTTGTTCTAGGCTATAGAGCTAGTTCAACTCTAGGGTAAAATTGTTTTAACTATCTTATAGAGCTAGTTCAACTCTAGTGCAAGAGCTAAATGCGACCCTAGTGTAAAATTATTTGTACTAGGCAATAGAGCTAGTTCAACTCTAGTGTAAACTTATTTGAACTAGCTTATAGGGCTAGTTAAACTCTATTGTGAAATTATTTGTACTAGGCTATAGAGCTAGTTGAACTCTAGTGTAATATTATTTGAACTAGCTTATAGAGCTAGTTCAACTCTAGTGTAAATTTTTTTGAACTAGTTTATCGAGCTAGTTCAACTCTAGTGTAAAATTATTTGAACTAGCTTATAGAGCTAGTTCAACTCTAGTGTAAAATTATTTGTACTAGACTACAGAGTGAGTTCAAGTCTAGTGTAAAATTATTTGTACAAGCTTATAGAGCTAGTTCAACTCTTGTGTAAAGTTATTTGTACTAGGCTATAGAGCTAGTTCAACTCTAGTGTAAAACTATTTGAACTAGCTCATAGAGATAGTTCAACTCTAGTGTAAACTTATTTGAACTAGCTTATAGAGCTAGTTCAACTCTAGTGTAAAATTATTTGAACTAGCTTATAAAGCTAGTTTAACTCTTGTGTAAAATTATTTGTACTAGGCTGTTGAGCTAGTTCAACTCTGGTGTAAAATAATTTGAACTAGCTTATAGAGCTAGTTCAACTCTAGTTTAAAATTATTTGTACTAGGCTATAGAGCTAGTTCAACTCTAGTGTAAAATTATTTGAACTAGCTTATAAAGCTAGTTCAACTCTATTTTAAATTATTTGAACTAGCTTATAGAGCTAGTTCAACTCTAGTGTAAACTTATTTGTTCTAGGCTATAGAGCTAGTTCAACTCTAGGGTAAAATTGTTTTAATTAGCTTATAGAGCTAGTTCAACTCTAGTGTAAGAGTTAGTGCGACTCTAGTGTAAAATTATTTTACTAGGCTATATAGCTAGTTCAACTCTAGTGTAAACTTATTTGAACTAGCTTATAGGGCTAGTTCAACTCTAGTGTAAGATTATTTGTACTAGGCTATAGAGCTAGTTCAACTCTAGTGTAAAATTATTTGAACTAGCTTATAGAGCTAGTTCAACTCTAGTGTAATTTTTTGAACTAGTTTATAGAGCTTCTTCAACTCTAGTGTAAAATTATTTAAACTAGCTTATAGAGCTAGTTCAACTCTAGAGTAAAATTGTTTGAACTAGCTGATAGAGCTAGTTTAACTCTAGTGTAAAATTATTTGTACTAGGCCATTGAGCTAGTTCAACTCTGGTGTAAAATTATTTGAACTAGCTTATAGAGCTAGTTTAACTCTAGGGTAAAATTATTTGTACTAGGCTATTGAGCTAGTTCAACTCTGGTGTAAAATTATTTGAACTAGCTTATAGAGCTAGTTCAACTCTAGTTAAAATTATTTGTACTAGGCTATAGAGCTAGTTCAAATCTAGTGTAAAATTATTTGAACTAGCTTATAGAGCTAGTTCAACTCTATTAAATTATTTTAACTAGCTTATAGAGCTAGTTCAACTCTAGTGTAATTTTTTGAACTAGCTTATAGAGCTAGTTCAACTCTAGTGTAAAAATTTTCAAACTAGCTAATAGAGATAGTTCAACTCTAGTCTAAAATTATTTCTACAAGCTTATAGAGCTAGTTTAACTCTAGTGTAAAATTATTTGAACTAGCTTATAGAGCTAGTTCAACTGTAGTTAAAATTATTTGTACTAGGCTATAGAGCTAGTTCAACTATAGTGTAAAATTATTTGAACTAGCTTATAGAGCTAGTTCAACTCTAGTGTAATTTTTTTGAACTAGCTTATAGAACTAGTTCAACCTAGTGTAAAATTATTTGAACTAGCTTATAGAGCTAGTTCAAGTCTAGAAGTAAAATTGTTTTAACTAGCTTATAGAGCTAGTTCAACTCTAGTGTAAGAGCTAGTGTGACTCTAGTGTAAAATTATTTGTACTAGGCTATAGAGCTAGTTCAACTCTAGTGTAAAATTATTTGAACTAGCTTATAGGGCTAGTTAAACTCTATTGTGAAATTATTTGTACTAGGCTATAGAGCTAGTTGAACTCTAGTGTAAAATTATTTGAACTAGCTTATAGAGCTAGTTCAACTCTAGTGTAAATTTTTTTGAACTAGTTTATAGAGCTAGTTCAACTCTAGTGTAAAATTATTTGAACTAGCTTATAGAGCTAGTTCAACTCTAGTGTAAGAGCTAGTACCACTCTAGTGTAAAATTATTTGTACTAGGCTATAGAGCTAGTTCAACTCTAGTGTAAAACTATTTGAACTAGCTTATAGAGCTAGTTCAACTCTAGGGTAAAATTGGTTTAAATAGCTTATAGAGCTAGTTCAACTCTAGTGTAAGAGCTAGTACCACTCTAGTGTAAAATTATTTGGAGTAGGCTATAAAGCTAGTTCAATTCTAGTGTGAAATTATTTGAACTAGCTTATAGAGCTAGTTAAACCTAGTGTATAATTATTTGTACTAGGCTATAGAGCTAGTTCAACTCTAGTGTAAAATTATTTGAACTAGCTTATAGAGCTAGTTTAACTCTAGTGTAAAATTATTTGTACTAGGCCATAGAGCTATTTCAACTCTAGTGTAAAATTATTTGAACTAGCTTATAGAGCTAGTTCAACTCTAGTTAAAATTATTTGTACTAGGCTATAGAGCTAGTTCAACTCTAGTGTAAAATTATTTGGACTAGCTTATAGAGCTAGTTCAATTCTAGTGTAATTTTTTGAACTAGCTTATAGAGCTAGTTCAACTCTAGTGTAAAATTATTTGAACTAGCTTATAGAGCTAGTTCAACTCTATCAATAAAATCGTTTTAACTAGCTTATAGAGCTAGTTCAACTCTAGTGTAAGAGCTAGTACCACTCTAGTGTAATATTATTTGGACTAGGCTACAGAGCTAGTTCAACTCTAGTGTAAAATTATTTGAACTTGCTTATAGAGCTAGTTCAACTCTGAGTGTAAAATTAGTTGAACTAGCTTATAAAGCTAGTTCAACTCTAATGTAATTTTTGAACTAGCTTATAGAGCTAGTTCAACTCTAATGTAAAAATTTCAAACTAGCTTATAGAGATAGTTCAATTCTAGTCTAAAATTATTTGTACAAGCTTATAGAGCTAGTTCAACTCTAGTGTAAAATTATTTGAACTAGCTTATAGAGCTAGTTCAACTGTAGTTTAAAATTATTTGTACTAGGCTATAGAGCTAGTTCAACTATAGTGTAAAATTATTTGAACTAGCTTATAGAGCTAGTTCAACTCTAGTGTAATTTTTTTGAACTAGCTTATAGAGCTAGTTCTACTCTAGTGTAAAATTATTTGAACTAGCTTATCGAGCTAGTTCAACTCTAGGATAAAATTGTTTTAACTAGCTTATAGAGCTAGTTCAACTCTAGTGTAAAATTATTTGTACCAGCTTATAGAGCTAGTTCAACTCTTGTGTAAAGTTATTTGTACTAGGCTATAGAGCTAGTTCAACTCTAGTGTAAAACTATTTGAACTAGCTTATAGAGCTTGTTCAACTCCAGTGTAAACTTATTTGAACTAGCTTATAGAGCTAGTTCAACTCTAGTGTAAAATTATTTGAACTAGCTTATAGAGCTAGTTTAACTCTAGTGTAAAATTGTTTGTACTAGGCTATAGAGCTAGTTCAACTGTAGGGTAAAATTATGTGAACTAGCTTATAGAGCTAGTTCAACTCTAGTGTAGAATTATTTGTACTAGGCTATTGAGCTAGTTCAACTCTGGTGTAAAATTATTTGAACTAGCTTATAGAGCTAGATCAACTCTAGTTGAAAATTATTTGTACTAGGCTATAGAGCTAGTTCAACTCTAGTGTAAAATTATTTGAACTAGCTTATAGAGCTAGTTCAACTCTAGTGTAATTTTTTTGAACTAGATTATCGAGCTAGTTCAACTCTAGTGTAAAACTATTTGAACTAGCTCATAGGGCTACTTCAACTCTAGTGTAAAATTATTTGTACTAGGCTATAGAGCTAGTTCAACTCTAGTGTAAAATTATTTGGACTAGCTTATAGAGCTAGTTCAACTCTAGTGTAAATTTTTTTGAACTAGTTTATAGAGCAAGGTCAACTCTAGTGTAAAATTATTTGAACTAGCTTATAGAGCTAGTTCAACTCTGAAATAAAATTGTTTTAACTAGCTTATAGAGCTAGTTCAACTCTAGTGTAAGAGCTAGTACCACTCTAGTGTAAAATTATTTGGACTAGGCTATAGAGCTAGTTCAACTCTAGTGTAAAATTATTTGAACTACCTTATAGAGCTAGTTCAACTCTAGTTAAAATTATTTGAACTAGCTTATAGTGCTAGTTCAACTCTAGTGTAAAATTATTTGAACTAGCTTATAGAGCTAGTTCAACTCTAGTGTAAAATTATTTGAACTAGCTTATAGAGCTAGTTCAACTCTAGTGTAAAATTAGTTGAACTAGCTTATAGAGCTAGTTCAACTCTAATGTAATTTTTGAACTAACATAGAGCTAGTTCAACTCTAGTGTAAAAATTTCAAACTAGCTTATAGAGATAGTTCAACTCTAGTCTAAAATTATTTGTACAAGCTTATAGAGCTAGTTCAACTCTAGTGTAAAATTATTTGAACTAGCTTATAGAGCTAGTTCAACTGTAGTTTAAAATTATTTGTACTAGGCTATAGAGCTAGTTCAACTATAGTGTAAAATTATTTGAACTAGCTTATAGAGCTAGTTCAACTCTAGTGTAATTTTTTTGAACTAGCTTATAGAGCTAGTTCAACTCTAGTGTAAAATTATTTGAACTAGCTTATAGAGCTAGTTCAAGTCTAGAGTAAAATTGTTTTAACTAGCTTATAGAGCTAGTTCAACTCTAGTGTAAAATTATTTTTACAAGCTTATAGAGGTAGTTCAACTCTTGTGTAAAGTTATTTGTACTAGGCTATAGAGCTAGTTCAACTCTAGTGTAAAACTATTTGAACTAGCTTATAGAGCTAGTTCAACTCTAGTGCAAACTTATTTGAACTAGCTTATAGAGCTAGTTCAACTCTAGTGTAAAATTATTTGAACTAGCTTATAGAGCTAGTTTAACTCTAGTGTAAAATTATTTGTACTAGGCTGTCGGTGTATTAGAGTAGGGGTGCCCTAGCATCCCGAACTTCGTCTGCAGTGATTCTGACACCCATGGCGAGCTTGCCTAGTGACCGCCTAGGTCCTCCTTTGTTCCTTTGGAGCCATTCAAGAACAAAGTTTTCAAGGCCCGGCAAGAGGAGCTTGCCGGAAGGCCCTCAAGGCATGAAGGAAACAAGACCCGGCAGAGGAGCTTGCGGGAAGGCTCGATGGCGACAAGCTTCCGGCGCGACAAAGATTCCGATTGCGGCAAAGGCGCTTGCATGCGTGAGCAACCTCTCTTCATCTCGCTCCAGCTCATCCGCCAGCGTGTAGCCATGGGGCTATTCCGAACGCAGCGTGTCAAGGGGCTGTGCAGCCAGCGGAGAAACAGCGATAAGCGGCGCTGACAAGAAGGCCATCATGGCGAGCGGTGGCGCTCTGGCGGTCCTGTTGCCTTTGTTTAGTCGACATGGGCGGACATTTATTGCTTTGTCCCTTGCCGTCGAGTTAGGTAGAGTACCTGTACAAAGTAGTTGCACCAACGCAACTCATTTTCCCATTTTACCCTCGTCTCGTTGCCACTGTGGTGACCCCTTGAGCCTATAAAGGAGGCCCATGTGCAGCGTAGAAAGGGTTGGGTTGAGCTCGATTCGGTTCGACTCATTCGAGACCACACACACTCAAGCTAGGTTTTGTAGCTCTCTGTGCTCCCTAGCAAGAACACAATACAATCAACCAAGCAGCAGTAGGAGTTTTATCTCTCCGGAGAGCTCCGAAGCTGGGTAAACTGCTCGTGTGCATCGCCTCGATCTGCTCTTCGTGCAATCTCCGCCCCCCACCGAACCAAAAGGGACTCGGTCCGCCGGTCCCATAGGTGTTCGTGGGTTACGATCAGCCTCCCCGACATCTTTGGCGCGCCAGGTAGGGGTGTGTTGAGGCTGTGTGAACCTGATCCGGCGTTCACACGAGCAACAATCTTCATCATCTTCATCAACATGCCACCGAAGAAGAAGGCTTTGGCGGCGAGCCGTCGCGTCAAACCCACCACCACGGGCTGGCGAGTGGTGGGGAAGGGCTTGGCGGAGAAACAGGCGTCGTCGAGGAGTCCACGATGCTGCCAAGTCAAGGACAAAGCGGCGCGAGACCTCGGCGTCCGGATATATACGCGTCCATCTCGGGGGCCTTGAGACCGGCAGCGTCATGGTGCTCGCAGCGCCATCGTTCGTTGGGCCAAGATCGAGCTGGTGGATCGAGAGGCGCTCAAGAAGCAGCTTCATGGCGTAGCAGGCTGGTGCGGCGGGGAACGCGATCGCTGGGCGGGATCTGCTCCTTCTAACATATATAGAAGTCGAGCATATCCGCTCCGCGCATCGTTCGCCATTGCCGCCCACCACTCAGCGGAAGCTTTAGCGCGAGCTCAAGCGCTCTGGATTACCCTCAGCGGCGGACAAGGTCGGCGAATGGAGGCCACCATCAAAGTCTCGCCGGCTTTGCCAGCAGCGGCGTTCGCGGCAACCAAGCACATCATTGCGCGGCGAGGCGACAAACGCGAGCGGTGGCGGCGAGACCTGCGGAGGTGCAACTACCATGCACTCTCCGTCCGAAAACCAAGATCGCCGACTTCGTTGGATTCACCTCGGCAGCGACTCCACGCTTCGCCGGATCCACGAGCTCGCCGTGATCAGCGCCAAGTTCTTCAAACGGCAACAAGAAGGCGCTCGAACTTCGCGCCGGCGCCCGAAGAAATCGCGGCATCAATCGACCAGCGCTGAACCCGCCGTTGACATGCAAGCGCCCGAGAACGGTGACTTGCGTGCTGCGATAGGTTGCCCTGCGTTCACTCGTGAGCTGCGGCAAGTCGATGGCCCGACAAGAAAAACTTCAAGCGGATGTGCGGAGAAGTATGATGGCAGGACGCATCCGTCGGAGTTCCTCAGCATCTACACCATCACGGTGCAAGCTGCAGGGGGACAAGACGACAAGATCCTCGCCAACTACTTCCCGCTGGTGCTCAAGCCTAAAGTCAGATCTTGGCTCATGCACTTGCCGGACAGCTCCATATCCTCTTGGGCAGATTTATGCCATCGGTTTGTTGGCGCCTTCACGGTGACCACAAGCCTCATAGCCAGAAGAGTGACCTTCATCTGCTGCGCCCGAAGGAAGGAGAGTCCTGCGCAAGTTCATTGAGAGATTCAGCCGTGTGCACTACAACATCCAGATGTCCACCCGCCGTGGTGATCAGCGCGTTTCATCAAAGCGTGCGGAACGCGAGATGAGGAAGAGATGGCGATGTGCAAAGTCAAGGGCGTCGATGAGCTATATGCCTGGCGACAAGTGTGCGCGTCTTTGAGGAAGGAGAGACTCGAGGAGAGAATCAGAACCAGGATCGGCGGTGAGGAGACCGCCCGGCAAAGAAGAGTCGTGGCGGAACAACTGAAGGAAGAAGAGCAAAGAGGTACTAGTTGTCGAGCAGTCCGGCAAGGATGGTGCCGCCAAGAAAGCCAAAGTTGGTGGCTCCGGCAAGGAGGTTGCCGTTAGCGCCCATTGCAAACTGTGGCGACGCCGACAAGCGAGGGGCAGCTCAACGAACGATCTTGCAAGATTCACGCACCAAGGGCCCACGACCTCGAGCTGCAAGAAGGTCGAGCAGCTTGTTGAATAGCGAAAGCTGAAATCTGGCGGCGCCACAAGGAGAAGGCCGAGGAAGGTCTGGGGCAGCTAGCAAGCGACCGGTCGGGGAGGGCGGCAGCAAGGCCAAGCAGCGGCAAGAGACAGACCTCCAGCGGCGCGACAAGGATGAAGATAAGCGTCGGCGGCGAAGACATGGATGATGATGAAGCTGATGAGCGGGAGTTTGAAAGCGGAGAGGTCCTCTGCGTTTGGCGGTGCCTCGCTGCATACCCACACCGCCAGCTCAAGCGGTGGATGCGGGAGGTTAATGCAGCGAGAACAATCCGTGAAGTCACGCAAGCCTCGAAGTGGTCCGGCCGCCCATCATCTTTGATATTGAGGACCACCACGATCGCATAACTGCGGTCGGTGCTTGCCGATGTTGGTTTCACCAACTATCCGCAACCTCAAAGTCACTAAGATGTTGGTTGTGGCGGGGCGGCTTGAACCTGATCTCTCTGCGGTGCTCCGAAGCTTGGATCCACGGCAATGAGCTCGAAGAAGCGGCACATTCAAGGAATTAATCCGAGGAAGGAGCAAGCGAAGGGAAGATCATGTTGCGGTAACATTTGGCGCGAGCTAAACTTCAGGGCTGAGAGGTCACGTTCGGCGTTGCTGATTTCCCATTGCCTTATAATGGGATACTTGGCGTCCGGCACTTCGCCAAGTTCATGGCAGCCTCTCATTATGCATACAACTTGCTCAAGATGCCAGGCCGATAAGCGTCATCTCTGTCCTGGCGACAAGAAGGATGCTCTTATCTGTGCCGACAAGATCTACCGATGCGCGGCAGCCGTTGCAGATAACAAGTCACTTGCCGCTGAAGCTCGGGGGAAGAAGACCAAGTCGGCAAGAGCTTTGATACCCACTCCGGCAAGCCCACCTCTTGGTGCTGCGCTACCGTCAGGGGCACCATCGAGCTCCACCGGCAAGTCTAAGAAGGCGATGGCAGCTCCGAGACCAGAAGGTGTCGCCAAGGAGGGCGGCACTGGTGGTACCTTCACCATCGGTGCCACGCTTGACCCTAAATAGGAAGCGCGCTCGTTGCTTTCTGTGAGGTGACGTCGGCGTGTTTGCATGGCAACCGTCGACATCCCGGTGTTCAGGAAAGTAATTGAGCACCATCTCGCTATCTGTCCTCATCGCGACCGTCAAGCGAAGAAAGTTAGGAAGCGAGCGGTGGGCGCCAGAAATTCATAGCGAAGAGATCAAGAAATTGGAAGCAGAGGCCTTGTCGGAGGTGCTCCATCCTCGTGGTTGGCCAATCCTGTGGTTATGCATAAAGCAAATGGGAAATGGAGACTTTGTATCGACTTCACGGATGTTAATAAATCTTGTCCCAAAGACCCATTTCCCTTGCAGCGTATCGACCAGATTGTTGACTCCACGGCTGGATGTGATTTGCTCTCGTTTCTTGATGCATACTCGAGATATCATCAGATCTTCATGGCGAGAAGAGGATGAGGAAAACCGCATTCATTACCCCATGTAGCGCGTCTTGTTTAATACGGATGCCTTTCGGATTAAGAATGCTGGTTCAACATTTGCAGAAGTAGTCCATCACGCTTTTGAGCGCAAATACACATAAATGTGGAAGCCTACATGGATGACATAGTGGTCAAGAGCAAGGACAGGGCAACTCGATTCAAGATTCGGATGAAACCTTTGCAAATCTCGCAAGATCAAGGCCATTGAGAAGATTGAAGCACCAAAGCGCGTCAAGGATGTCACGAAGGCTTGCGGTTGCGTGGCTGCTCTCGGCAGAGTTTATCTCTAGGTCTGCTGGCGCATACTGCCATTTTCAAGATTTTGAAAAAGCGGGTCAATGAAATGGACTCGAAGCGGAGGCTGCGCTGCGAGACTTAAAAGGTACTGTCCTCCACTCCAATACTTGTCGCACCTAGGCCACAAGAGAAGTTGCTGCTGTATATAGCGGCAACCAATCAAATGGTTAGTGTTGCGTTAGTAGCGAAAGGGAGGCAGATGATGAGCGGCAACCGGCGAGATGCATCCGGCGACAAGCGAGGGCTTCACCGACAAGCTCTGGTCGGCAAGGGCGGATCTGCGCGAGATTGCGAGAAGATCGAGAAAAGGATGGTGCGGCGCCCGGTCTACTGTCGGTTCCTTCTGCGAGGCTAGGTCAAGGTACTACGGTGTGCAGAAATTGCTTTCGGCCTCCTTATGGCCTCGAAAGCTCGCCATTACTTCAAGCACATGAGATAACGATCGTCACTCGCTTTCCGCTGAAGAGGATATTGCAAAATCCGAGCAGCAGGCGGGATTGTCGGTGGGCCTTTGGAACTATCAAGCTTTGGCCTCAAGTTTGAAAGCACTTCAACTATCCAAAGCGAGCACTAGCGAGTTCATAGCAGAATGGGCGTAGCATAAGAGGAAGAAATTCGAGCGAGCATCCCGTCAAGGAGGCAAGTAAAAAGTGGCTGATGTAATTTGATGGTGCCTTCTCGCTGCAAAGCGCCCGGTGCGGCGTGCTGCTCATCGCACCCACGGAGAGCACCTCAAGTACATAGTCCAAATGCACTTTCCCAAGGGCAAGCAACTAATAATCTGCAGTATGAAGGTTTGCTTGCGGCCTCGAATCATGATGAACCTTGGGATCAAGAAGCTCATTATCGGGGTGACTCGCAGCTTGTCGTCCGCCAAGTGAACAAGGATTATCGAGTCCGTTGATGGAAGCTTATGTTGATGAAGTGAGGAAGGTAGAAGAGCACTTTGACGGCCTCTGGATGGAACATGTTCCAAGAGCTCGAATGATATTGCGATGGCTTTGTCAAAGTCGCCGCACTCAAGTTACAATGGAACCAGGAATTTTTTGCTCAAGCTTACTCGGCCGGTATGGCGCCATCAAGCTATGCAGAACAAGAAGAGGAAGTTGATTTCTGGTGACTACTTTCCGTGGAGCTCCACAAGCCGCCGCAAAGAAGGCCCCAGGATCAGCGCTGATATTCTTGAGGCGATGCTGCTCCGACAAGCCTAAGGTTTGTTTCGTTGAAGCGGGCGCTCCGACAAGTTTTGCTCCGGCAAGCTTGCGGGGATCATCAACTCGGTGAGCGCGAGTTCTCGCCATAGAAGCTGATGTTCCCAGCAGCAGATGTGCCTTTAGTCCTTGTTGTCGAGCATAAGCTCCAACATGGGCACACAAATCGTCCATTTCCTTGAGACGGAGAACTTCCGAAGAGCAAGAAGAAGCGGAAAGAGTAGCCCGGCGGTCAAGTATCTACCGGTTTGTCGACGGCATTACATGCGAAGAAGACTCAGCGGGTGAAATTGAAGTGTATTCATCGGGAAGATGGGCGAAGCTGTTGGTAGAGATACGGAGGCATATGTGGTCACCACATTGGCGCAAAACACACTTAAGCAAAGCTTTCCGACAAGGTTTCTTCGGCCGACAGCCCTCCGGATCTGTTGCACAAGTAACCAAGTGTGAAGCGTGCAGTTCCATTCAAGCAGATACACCAGCCAGCTCAAGCTCTCAAACAATCCCTTTATCCTGGCCATTTTGATGCAGGGGCTCGACATCCTCGGCCCCTTCCCCGAGCTGTCGGGGCTTTGAGTCTTATGCGTGCAATCGACAAGTTCACAAAGTGGCGGAAGTGGAAGCGATGAGTGAGGTGACAACACGGTCGGCGATCAAGTTCTTGGTCAATTGTTTGCCGTTTTGGGATTCCTAACGGGATCATCACCGACAACGGCACACAGTTCTGAACCACACCTTCATGCGATCGTCCAAGATCTTGGCGCCAAGGTCTGCTTTACATTGCTCACCGAGAAGCAGCGGTAAAGCGGAGAGGGCAAATGCTGAAGTGCTGCGAGGGCTCAAGACCAGAACTTTCGACGGGCTGCACAAGTCGCGTAAGCTGGATTGAGGAGCTGCGGTGGTTGTTTGGTCGATCGGGCGACGCCGTCGAGCCCTGGTGGGACACTTTTCGCTCTAGTCTATGGAGCGAGGCAGTTCTCCCCACGGAACTTCGTATCGGGTCACCTCGAGTGCTCGCTTATGATGAGCTCGAGCAAGAGCAGCTGCGACAAGATGGCGCGCTGCTCCTTGAGGAATAGATCGTCTTGAGCTCTTTGTCTGAGCTGCTCGTTACCGGCAAGCTTTGGGCGCTACCATAAGCGCAAATTTAGTGCGGAAGTTTGAGGAAGGTGACCTTGTTCTTGGTAGCGTTCAGTCCGCCAGAATTCCAACAAGTTGGCCCAAAGTGGGAAGGCCCTTATCGGGTGAAGCGAGTCACTAGGCTTGGCGCTGTCGCCTTGAGACCGAAGATGGCGTTCGGTGAGCAACTCTGGAACATAGAGCATCTTCGTAAGTTTTACCCATAGGCGCGATTGCGGAACCCGTTCGGCAACCACCCTAATACAAGTCTTGCCGATGTTGCATGTAATCCTTTGTAAAAAGCGAGGCGCAGACCCCGTGCATCAGTAAAACTTATGTATTGCGCGCAACTTGTCAAATTTCATGCTTTCGTAACCAATTTGCATGTGTTATCTGACATTTTGTGCGGCATCCACACCCGGTAAGCAATAACGAGCCACAAGGCTCCATAACTTTATTTTCACTTCTTTCTTCTCAAAAGAAAGGAAGGTTCCTTCGCCCACAAGTTAGCCGGGGGGGAAGGAGAAGATAATGGTGTGGGCCGCCAAGCGTCGCTCGAGGAAGTTTCGCCTTACCGGGAAGCAAACGACAGAAAAGCTAAGTTGTTAAGTTTAAGCAATCAGCTTTTAAATTTTTAAGTTATCTTCCTCGAACGATAGTACTTTGTATGGAAAAACATGTGGCGGAGGAACCAACTCGTAGCTAGTTTGCGCCCTTACTTTGTTTGAGTCCGCTCAACAACTTAAGTGAGCTGCAACTAGTTGCGACAAGGTTGCTTATCGGAGGCACCGCTTGACGAGCTCTTGATGTTCGCACTTTCGGCGCTTGCGGCAAAAGGTGCCCGTGCCGACAAGTTCCCTAAGCGTGAGGCACAAACATACAAAGGAAGGAATCAAGTAAAGGAAATAACATTGCAATCATTGCCTAAGATAGAGTTATATTACAAAAATAACATCGCGGATCTAATAAATTGTTCTCCTAAACATGATCAACAGCGACAAGGGAAAGATAAAGCAGGCGGCCTAGTCTCGCGATGCGCCATCGACCCTCTTGACCCGCTCACCCTGTCCACAATGGGTGCGACAAAGGCCTTGGCGCTTCAACGTCGGCGATCGTGGCGGGGACTTGAGGGCGTTGGCGAAGCAACGCTGGATTGCGGAAGGTCACCTTCATCGGCACCTTGTGAAGAGCCCTGCATGAATTTGGCGTGACTCGTCGGCCAGCTGCTTTGGGATCTCCTCTCGGAGCATTGGAGAGCTTGGCTTTGGGTTGGGCGCTTCGTCGGTGGAGTACCGAGATCCACCATCCCAGCTCCATCAGCTCCTTGTCGATGGCGGCGGCAGTATCTACAAGACCCTCCGTCCAGTGCATCACGTTCTCTCTGAAGGTATCCTGGGCGGTCACGGCATTCGCCAGCAGCTCCTCGTTGGCCTTGATCTTCTCCAACAAACCCACCTCCCGCTCCTTGGCACCATTCAGCGTCTCTGTCAAGGTGGTCAGCTTCAGCTCAAGATCTGCCTTGGAGTCCTTGGCGGCGTCGAGCTCTTTGATCCTCTCAGCGAGACGGACCTGCAACTCGCTAAGAGTGTAGGCGTCCTTCTCGGCGCTCGTGCTTGGCGCAGCGACCTCCTCGCCGCTCTTGGAGGTGGCCTCCAGCTCACGTCACCCTCGTCTCCAACTCCTTCTTGGCGGCCTCGGCGGCTGCGGCGGCGTCTTTGCTTCCTTGAGAGCTCCGCCAATTGATTGCTCACGCAGCGGCAAGATCTTCCTCATAGCTGTCGAGGTTGATCTTCCGCTGCGCCAGACTCACCTTCTTCTTGAATAGCTTCTCCCGGCAAGCCTTTGCTGCTCCTCGACCTCAGCCTTCTCCGGGATGAAGGCGTGCGCTCCTCGGCGAGTCGCCCCGCTCTTCGCCATGTCGGAGGGCTTCTTGGTTGGCGCCGGAGCTCTTCTGCGCTTCTCCATGTCTGCTCCTGCCCTCGCGGCAAGTGCTTCCGGGACTCCAGCTTGGCTTGTCGGGCGCGGTAGGCGACAACAGCTTCTTGGGCTGCTCCTCCTCGGACTTCGCGCTGCTGCTGCTTGGCGCGTCAACCAGCGACAGCCAGCGGAGCGAGCAGCTCCTCGTCAAGGTCTCCCCTTGACCGGCGCCACAGGCTCGGCGCCCGAGGAGCTTGATGAAAACGCCGTCGCCGGCCTTGAGATAGGCGCGGGCTGGGGCTCTTGAACTGGCGCTGCATCGGTGGCGGAGGATCGGCGGTCGGCGTGGCGCTGGTGCTCCTGCGGCCTCGAGGTCGTCGATCGATCACAGACTCTTCCCGACCGTTCTGGCGGCAGCTTGGCGGCCTCCTGCCGGCGGACCCGCCGGCGCCAGCCTCTTCCTCCATGTTGGCGGCGTCGTCATTGTTGCCTGTGGCGTCCTCCTCGCCCGGCAACCTCGGTCTCCATCGACTCTCCGGCAGATGGATCGGCGATCGAGAAAAAGAAAGAACGATCAAGCAAGCGTTGAAAAGAAGAAACGAAGAAAAAAAAGTACCCAAGAAATTGTCCGCCAAAGATTTACTGCGATGGGATCTGTGGCGCGGTCTCCACCACGGAGGATCTTGGCGCTTCCCCTTGTCAGACTTCCCTTATCGGAGAAGCCTCCCTTGCGGAGAGCACTCCCTTGCGGAGAATCCTCCCTTGGCGGCGTGGTTGAAGTAGAGCGGAATTTGGGGGCGACTTCGGGCCCTCCTCATGAGGCTGCTCTGCTCCTACACAAATCAACAAGTCGGATATCGGTGAAAGAGCACCCATGCACACCTAACCGTAAGATATAAACCAAATACTTACGGCTGGGGGCTGTCTTTGGGGCTGCTCGAGGAAGGGTTGCGAGGATCGGCAAGGGGTCTCGGCAGCGCCTCCACAGCCATGCCCAGGGGATCGTCTTGATGACAACCACGAGTCTTGGCTCTCTTGAGGCTCTCGAGCGGCGTCTGAAAAAGGAAGAGTTCAGAATGAAGCGAATCGGATGCAAGACAAAGCAGCAAATTGAAGAATTACAAGTAACAGCGACAAGATCTTACTCTTCTTCTTCGCCGGGCTAAGCGCGGAGAAGTCAATTCGCTCCGCCTCGGTGCGGCAATTTGGAAGGTAGGCTCCCTCGGGCGCTTGGCGGGAGCGAGGGCCGTGGTCCCGAAGGCCCTACTCCGGTTGTTGTGGCGGCGTGAGGCGCTCCAGCGGCTGTGAGCTTGCGCGGTGGGAAGCGCGTGTCCTTGGCTTGGCGGCTGTTAGCCCGTCTGCCGCCCGCCACTTCCCGGTCTTGCGGGCGCCTTCTTGGTGGAGCTGCGGGCTCCTCCAGCGGCAAGCTACTGAAGGTGGGGGGGGAGGCACCCCGGCAGGCTCGTCGGCAAGGCTTGCCGCCTCCACTACCTCCGCCTCCTCCACGGTGAACCCGAACTCACCGGCAGCGGCGGCAACCTGCCGCCTCCTCCGGCCCTGAGTGGCGATGCGCTGCAGCTTCGGCGTCGGTGGTGTCGCGGGTGAGCCACTTCTACTTTCGTCGGCGCGGATCGGCACTTCTTCCAAGATGTCGAAGAACTGCTGCAGCGTCATCGTGAGCTCTTGCCAAGTTGGAGCGATCCATGGGAATCGCTGCTGGCGGCATCATCACCGCGGATCGCGGTCAGCGAGGTTGTTGCACAAAGGCGACCCCCTCGGCAACATGAACCACTCGGGGTGATCTGGGTCGTGCTTGAACAGCTCCAGTGACATCGCATCCAGCTCAAAACGGTGAAATTCAGTTGAGGCCAGGCGCAGCCTCATGATGTCCGCCGCATTTTGAACTCCCAAGCAGGTCTCCTCCTCTCCCCGCAAAGGGCGTCGCGGCGAAGGAAATCCAGCGCCAACAGCGCCTCGGTGAGTCCGGCATGCCTAAAGCGCGGGATCCGGGTCACGGCAATCTTCAACCTCGCATCCTCCGGCGCCAAGTTGCTCCAATCATTACGCGCACTATGGGAGTTTGGCTTTGGGCGATGAAGGGTTGCGGGTTCTCCTCGATGATCCAACACCAATCGGCTCTCCACTCCTCCCACTTGCTGCAGAGCTCTCCTTCAGATATGCTTCTTTCTTGCCGATCCTGGAGATCCAAGCAATCCCTCGGCAAGTGGCTCTCCTCTCTCAGCGGGGCATGAAGAAGTGGCGGAAGGGCTACGTTTGGGTGCCGCCGACAAAGTTTTTCGCAAGGTGTCGAAAACTGCCATAATCGAGACATCGTTGGGGTGAAATCAAGGAGGCGGAGACCGTAGGTGTTCATGATGTCGCAAAAGAATTCGGAAAAGGCGGGCGAGCCGCGATAGAAAAAGCGCGAAGAAGGATACCGCGAAACCTTCTCGGATGCAGTGGCGGAGATCACCCTCGTCTTGCGGATCATCGCGTTCCGTCGACGAAGAGGTAGTAGCCTTCCCTCGGCTCCTTGGCGTCGGTGGGGTCGAGGTGGCTACTCCTTTCGCAGCGCCATGACCGCTGCGCCTCGGCCGACTTCACGCCCTTCCCTTGTCGGCTTTGAGCCATGGCGGAGGTGGTGGAGAGGCCGGCGGCGTTGATGGCGCCCGGTGGCAATGAAGCGGGCGTCGCTCTCTTGGACTTGAGAAGAAGGGGCGGCGGTGGTTTTGAATGTGACAGCAATGGCGAGGTGGGCGTCCTGCCTGTTTCCCCCCCTTATAAGGAGGAGAGGGGCGGGCGTTCCGCTTTCAATTAAAAAGCCACGATCTCTCCCACGGCGCCCACGTTCGGTGCGTGCTGTTAAGTGGGGGCGTGGTGGGTCCGAGGCGATAACGGCGTGATCTAGGCAGCGTGCCCGTGCCTGTTTTGGGCCTGGCCCAACAGCGGTCGACACCGTGTGGCCCGAGCCGAGGGCTCTGTCGGTGTACTAGGTAGGGGTACCCTAGCATCCCGAACTTCGTGCAGGCGATTCAGCACCAGTGGCGAGGCTTGCCTAGTGACCGCCCTAGGTCCTCCGCGGTTCCTTTGGAGCCATTCAAGAACAAAGTATTCAAGGCCCGGCAAGAGGGCTTGCGGGAAGGCCCTCAAGGCACGAAGGAAACAAGACCCGGCAAGAGGAGCTTGCGGGAAGAACCCTCAAGGCACGAAGGAAACAAGACCCGGCAAGAGGAGCTTGCGGGAAGGCTCGATGGCGACAAGCTTCCAGCGCGACAAAGAGTTCAGCTGCGGCAAAGCGCTTGCGCGACGAACAACCTCTCTTCATCTCGCTCCAGCTCATCCGTAGCGATGTCGCCATGGGTCTATTCGAACGCAGCGTGTCAAAGGCTGTGCAGCCAGCGGAGAAACAGCGATAGCGGCGGCGACAAGAAGGCCATCGTGGCGAGCGGTGGCGCTCTGACAGTCCTGTTGCCTTTGTTTAGTCGACATGGGCGGGCATTTATTACTTTGTCCCTTGCCTACGTTGCCACTGTGGTGACTCCTTGAGCCTATAAAAGGAGGCCCATGTGCAGCGTAGAAAGGGTTCGAGTTGGGCTCGATTCGGTTCGACTCATTCGAGGCCACACACACTCAAGCTAGGTTTTGTAGCTCTCTGTGCTCCCTAGCAAGAACACAATACAATCAACCAAGCAGCGAGAGGAGTTTTATCTCTCGGAGAGCTCAAGCTGGGTAAACTGCTCGTGTGCATCGCCTCGATCTGCTCTTCGTGCAATCTCCGCTTCCACCGAACAAAAGGGACTCGGTCCGCCGGTCCCATAGGTGTTCGTGGGTTACGATCAGCCTCCCCGACATAGGCTATTGAGCTAGTTCAACTCTGGTGTAAAATTATTTGAACTAGCTTATAGAGCTAGTTCAACTCTAGTTTAAAATTATTTGTACTAGGCTATAGAGCTAGTTCAAATCTAGTGTAAAATTATTTGAACTAGCTTATAGAGCTAGTTCAACTCTATTTTAAATTATTTGAACTAGCTTATAGAGCTAGTTCAACTCTAGTGTAATTTTTTTGAACTAGCTTATAGAGCTAGTTCAACTCTAGTGTAAAAATTTTCAAACTAGCTTATAGAGATAGTTCAAATCTAGTATAAAATTATTTGTACAAGCTTATAGAGCTAGTTTAACTCTAGTGTAAAATTATTTGAACTAGCTTATAGAGCTAGTTCAACTATAGTTTAAAATTATTTGTACTAGGCTATAGAGCTAGTTTGTCGGTGTACTAGAGTAGGGGTACCCTAGTATCCCGAACTCGTGCACGGGCGATTCTGACACCCATGCAAGGGCTTGCCTAGTGGCGCCAAGGTCCTCCGCGGTTCCTTTGGAGCCATTCAAGAACAAAGTATTCAAGGCCCGGCAAGAGGAGCTTGCCGGGAAGGCCACTCAAGGCACGAAGAAGACAAGACCCGGCAAGAGGAGCTTGCCGGGGAAGACTTGGTGGCGACAAGCTTCGAAATGCGACAAGGGTTCAGCGCGGCAAGGCGCTTGCATGCGGCAGCAACCTCTCTGCATCTCCGCTCCAGCTCATCCGTCAGCGTGTCGCCGTGGGGCTATTCGAACGCAGCGTGTCAAGGGGCTGTGCAGCCAGCGGAGAGCAGCGATAAGCGGCGACGATGAAGGCCATCGTGGCGACGGTGGCGCACCTAACGGTCCTGTTGCCTTTGTTTAGGCGACAGGGGCGGGCATTATTGATCTTGTCCCTTGCCGTCGAGTTAGGTATAATGCCTGTATAATTGTACAAGTCGGTGTACCAACTACTGTTTTTCCATTTGTACCCTCATCTACGTTGCCACCTGTGGTGACCCCTTGAGCCTATAAAAGGAGGCCCGTGTGCAACGTAGAAAGGGTTCGGCTCAGTTCGGTTCTACTCACCCGAAACCAGATACACTCAAGCTAGGTTTTGTAGCTCCCATTGCTCCCTAGCAAGAACACAATACAATCAACCAAGCAGCAGTAGGAGTATTATCTCTCCGGAGAGCTCCGAAGCTGGGTAAACTGCTCGTGTGCATCGCCTCAATCTGCTCTTTGTGCAATCTCCGCCCCCCACCGAACCACAAGGGACTCGGTCCGCCAGGTCCCATAGGTGTTCGTGGGTACGATCAGCCTCCCCGACAACCAAGTCCGGCAAGAGCTCTAATGCCCACTCCGGCAAGCGCACCTCTTCGGAGTGCTGCGCTACCGTCGAGGACGCACCATCGAGCTCCACCGGCAAGTGTAAGAAGACGATGGCTGCTCCAGAGACCAAGAAGGTGTCCAGAAGGAGGGCGGCACTGGTGGTACCTTCACCATCAGTGCCACGCTTGACCCTAAATAGGAAAGCGCGCTTGTTGCTTTACTGCGGGCGAACATCGACGTGTTTGCATGCCAACCGTCTGACATCCCCGGTGTTCCCAGGAAAGTAATTGAGCACCATCTCGCTATCTGTCCTCATGCGCGACCCGTCAAGCAGAAGGTTAGGAAGCAGGCAGTGGAGCGCCAAGAATTCATAGCAGAAGAGATCAAGAAATTGGAAGCAGCAGGCCTTGTTAGAGGAGTGCTCCATCCCACGTGGTTGGCCAATCCGGTAGTATTACGAAAGGCAAATGGGAAATGGAGACTTTGTATCGACTTTACAGACGTTAATAAAGCTTGTCCAAAAGACCCATTTCCCTTGCCACGTATCGACCAGATTGTTGACTCCACGGCTGGATGTGATTTGCTTTCATTTCTTGATGCATACTCAGGATATCATCAGATCTTCATGGCAGAAGAGGATGAAGTGAAAACCGCATTCATCACCCCATGTGGCACATACTGTTTCGTACGGATGCCCTTCGGGTTAAAGAATGCTGGTTCAACATTTGCAAGAGTAGTCCATCATGCTTTTGAGCCGCAAATACACAGAAATGTAGAAGTTTACATGGATGACATAGTGGTCAAGAGCAAGGACAGGGCAACTCTGATTCAAGATTTGGATGAAACCTTTGCAAATCTGCGCAAGATCAATCTCAAGCTCAACCTCGAGAAGTGCGTGTTTGGAGTTCCCTTCAGCAAGCTTCTCGGGTTCTTCGTGTCTCAGAGGGGAATTGAAGCCAATCCCGACAAGATCAAGGCCATTGAGCAGATTGAAGCACCAAAACGCGTCAAGGATGTACGAAGGCTTGCCGGTTGCGTGGCTGCTCCCAGCAGGTTTATCTCTAGGTCTGTTGAGCGCGCCCTGCCATTTTCAAGATTTTGAAAAAGGCAGGTCCAATGAAATGGACTCGGCGGAGGCTGCTTGCTGCAGGACTTAAAGAGGTACTGTCCTCCACTCCAATACTTGTCGCACCTAGGCCACAAGAGAAGTTGTTGCTGTATATAGCGGCAACCAATCAAGTGGTTAGTGCTGCGTTAGTAGCGGAAAGGGAGGCAGATGATGAGCCGGCAACCGAGGCAGATGCATCTAGCGACAAGCAGGGGGCTTCAACGACAAGCGCTGGTCCCGACAAGGACGGATCTGCGCAAGATTGCGAGAAGATGCAGAAAAGGATGGTGCAGCGCCCAGTTTACTTTGTCAGTTCCCTTCTGCAGGGGGCTAGGTCGAGGTACTCTAGCGTGCAGAAGTTGCTTTTCGGCCTCCTCATGGCCTCGAGAAAGCTGCGCCATTACTTCCAAGCACATGAGATCACAGTTGTCACTCGCTTTCCGCTGAAAAGGATACTGCAAAATCCAGAAGCAACAGGCAGGATTGTCGAGTGGGCATTGGAACTGTCAAGCTATGGCCTCAAGTTTGAAAGCACTTCAACTATCCAAAGCAGGGCACTGGCAGAGTTCATAGCAGAATGGGCGTAGCGCAAGATGAAGAAATTCGAGCGAGCATCCCGTCAAGGAGGCAAGTAAAGAGTGGCTGATGTATTTTGATGGTGCCTTCTCGCTGCAAAGGCCGGTGGTGCGGCGTCTTGCTTATCGCACCCACCGGAGAGCACCTCAAGTACATAGTCCAAATGCACTTTCCCATGGAGCAAGCAACAAATAATCTGCAGAGTACGAAGGTTTGCTTGCGGTCTCGAATTGCAGTGACCTTGGGATCAAGAAGCTCATTGTCGGGGTGACTCACAGCTTGTCGTCCGCCAAGTAAAAAAAGATTATCGAGTCCGTTGATGGAAGCCTCGTTGATGAAGTGAGAAAGCTAGAAGAACACTTTGAAGGCTGCGCAGATGGAACATGTTCCAAGAGCTCGAATGACATAGCTGATGGCTGTCAAAGTGCGCCGCACTCAAAGTACTGTGGAACCAGGGATCTTTGTGCTCAAGCTGACCGAGCCAAGCTAACGCCATCAACTGGACAGAGCAAGAAGAGGAAGTTGGTTTCGGTGACTACTTTCCGCAGAGCTCCACAAGCCGCCGCTAAGAAGGTCCCCAAAATCAACACAGATATCGCTGAGGAGCGATCGCTTCGACAAGCCCAAGGGTTTGTTTCGTTGAAGCGACGCGCTCGACATATTTTGCTCCGGCAAGCTTGTCGGGATCATCAAGCTCGGCTGAGCCGTAGGTTCTTGCCGTAGAAGCTGATGTTCCCGCAGCGGCAGATGTGCATTTAGTCCTTGTTGTCCAGCCGCAAGCTCCAACATGGGCACAGCAGATCGTCCTTTTCCTTCAGACAGGAGAACTTCCCGAAGAGCAAGAAGAAGCGGAAAGAGTAGCCCGGCAGTCAAGTATGTACCAGTTTGTCGACAACATCCTGTACAGAAGAAGACTCAACGGTGTGAAATTGAAGTGTATTCATCGGGAAGATGGACAGAAGCTGTTGGCAGAAATACATGGAGGCATATGTGGTCACCACATTGGCGCAAGAGCACTTGCTGGCAAAGCTTTCCGGCAAGGTTTCTTCTGGCCGACAGCCCTCCAGGATGCAACTGCACAAGTAACCAAGTGTGAAGCGTGACAGTTCCATTCCAAGCAGATACACCAGCCAGCTCAAGCTCTCCGGACAATCCCTTTATCTGGCCATTTTCGATGCAGGGGATCGACATCCTCGGCCCCTTCCCCGAAGCTGTCGGGGCTTTGAGTACTTGTGCGTCGCAATCGACAAGTTCACAAAGTGGCGGAAGTGGAAGCGATGAGGAAGGTGACAGCACGATCGGTGATCAAGTTCTTGGTCAATTGTTTGCCGTTTGGGATTCCTAACGGGATCATCACCGACAACGGCACACAGTTCTGATCGCACCTTCATGCGACGTCCAAGATCTTGGCGCCAAGGTCTGCTTTATACATTGCTCATCCGAGAAGCAACGGTCAAGAGAGAGGGCAAATTTGAAGTGCTGCGAGGACTCAAGACCAGAACTTTCGACAGGCTGCACAAGTGCGGAAGAAACTGGATTGAGGAGCTGCCGGTGGTTCTTTGGTCGATCAGAACGACGCCAAATCGAGCCACTAGCCAGACACATTTCGCTCTAGTGTATGGAGCAGACGCAGTTCTCCCCACGGAACTCGTATACGGGTCACCTCGAGTGCTCGCTTATGATGAGCTCGAGCAAGAGCAGCTGCGACAAGATGACGCGCTGCTCCTTGAGGAGGATCGTCTTCAGGCCGCGGTACGAGCTGCTCGTTACCAGCAAGCTTTGCGTCGCTACCATAGCCGCAAGGTTAGTGCCAGAAGTTTCGAGGAAGGCGACCTTGTTCTTCGGCGCGTTCAATCCGCCAAGAATTCCAACAAGTTGACGCCGAAGTGGGAAGGCCCTTATCGGGTGAGACGAGTCACTAGGCCTGGCGCTGTCCGCCTTGAGACTAGCTCAAATAATTTTACACTATAGTTGAACTAGCTCTATAGCCTAGTACAAATAATTTTACACTAGAGTCGTACTAGCTCTTACACTAGAGTAGAACTAGCTCTATAAGCTAGTTAAAACAATTTTACCCTAGAGTTGAACTAGCTCTATAGCCTAGTACAAATAATTTTACAATAGAGTTGAACTAGCTCTATAAGCTAGTTCAAATAATTTTACACAAGAGTTGAACTAGCTCTATAAGCCAGTTCAAATAATTTTACACTTGAGTTAAACTAGCTCTATAGCCTAGTACAAATAATTTTGCACTAGAGTTGAACTAGCTCTATAAGCTAGTTCAAATAATTTTACACTAGAGTTGAACTAGCTCTGTAGCCTAGTACAAATAATTTTACACTAGAGTTGAACTAGCTCTATAAGCTAGTTCAAATAATTTTACACTAGAGTTGAACTAGCTCTATAAGCTGGTTCAAATAATTTTACAGTTGAGTTGAACTAGCTCTATAAGCTAGTTCAAATTATTTTACACTTGAGTTGAACTAGCTCTATAGCGTAGTAAAAATAATTTTACACTAGAGTTGAACTAGCTCTATAAGCTAGTTCAAATATTTTACACTAGAGTTGAACTAGCTCTATAGCGTAGTACAAATAATTTTACACTAGAGTTGAACTAGCTCTATAAGCTAGTTCAAATAATTTTACACTAGAGTTGAACTAGCTCTATAAGTAGTTCAATTAATTTTACACTAGAGTTGAACTAACTCGATAAGCTGGTTCAAATAATTTTACACTTGAGTTGAACTAGCTCTATAAGCTAGTTCAAAATATTTTACACTTGAGTTGAACTAGCTCTATAGCCTAGTACAAATAATTTTCCACTAGAGTTGAACTAGCTCTATAAGTTGGTTCAAATAATTTTACACTTGAGTTGAACTAGCTCTATAAGCTAGTTCAAATAATTTTACACTTGAGTTGAACTAGCTCAATAAGCTAGTTCAAATAATTTTACACTAGAGTTGAACTAGCTCTATAGCCTAGTAAAATAATTTTACACTAGAGTTGAACTAGCTCTATAAGCTAGTTCAAATAATTTTACACTAGAGTTGAACTAGCTCTATAGCCTAGTACAAATAATTTTACACTATCGTCGTACTAGCTCTTACACTAGAGTTGAACCAGCTCAATAAGCTAGTTAAAACAATTTTACCCTAGAGTTGAACTAGCTCTATAACCTAGTTCAAATAATTTTACACTAGAGTTGAAATAGCTCTATAAGCTAGTTCAAATAATTTTAAACTAGAGTAGAACTAGCTCTATAAGCTAGTTCAAATAAGTTTACGCTAGAGTTGAACTAGCTCTATAAGCTAGTTCAAATAATTTTACAATAGATTTGAACTAGCTCTATAGCCTAGTAAAATAATTTTACACTAGAGTTGAACTAGATTATAAGCTAGTTCAAATAATTTTACACTATAGTTGAACTAGCTCTATAGCCTAGTACAAATAATTTTACACTAGAGTCGTACTAGCTCTTACACTAGAGTTGAACTAGCTCTATAAGCTAGTTAAAACAATTTTACCCTTGAGTTGAACTAGCTCTATAGCCTAGTACAAATAATTTTACACTAGAGTTGAACTAGCTCTATAGCCTAGTACAAATAATTTTACACTAGAGTGGAACTAGCTGTATAAGCTGGTTCAAATAATTTTACACTTGAGTTGAACTAGCTCTATAAGCTAGTTCAAATTATTTTACACTTGAGTTGAACTAGCTCTATAAGCTAGTTCAAATAATTTTACACTAGAGTTGAAATAGCTCTATAAGCTAGTTCAAATAATTTTACACTAGAGTAGAACTAGCTCTATAAGCTAGTTCAAATAATTTTACGCTAGAGTTGAACTAGCTCTATAAGCTAGTTCAAATAATTTTACACTAGAGTTGAACTAGCTCTATAGCCTAGTAAAATAATTTTACACTAGAGTTGAACTAGCTCTATAAGCTAGTTCAAATAATTTTACACTATAGTTAAACTAGCTCTATAGCCTAGTACAAATAATTTTACACTAGAGTCGTACTAGCTCTTACAATAGAGTTGAACTAGCTCTATAAGCTAGTTAAAACAATTTTACCCTTGAGTTGAACTAGCTCTATAGCCTAGTACAAATAATTTTACACTAGAGTTGAACTAGCTCTATAGCCTGGTGCAAATAATTTTACACTAGAGTTTAACTAGCTCTATAAGCTGGTTCAAAATATTTTACACTTGAGTTGAACTAGCTCTATAAGCTAGTTCAAATTATTTTACACTTGAGTTGAACTATCTCTATAGCCTAGTACAAATAATTTTACACTATAGTTGAACTAGCTCTATAAGCTGGTTCAAATAATTTTATATTTGAGTTGAACTAGCTCTATAAGCTAGTTAAAATTATTTTACACTTGACTTGAACTAGCTCTATAGCATAGTACAAATAATTCTACACTAGAGTTAAACTAGCTCTATAAGCTAGTTCACATAATTTTACCCTACAGTTGAACTAGCTCTATAGCCTAGTACAAACAATTTTACACTAGAGTTGAACTAGCTCTATAAGCTAGTTCAAATAATTTTACACTAGAGTGGAACTAGCTCTATAAGCTAGTTCAAATAATTTTACACTTGAGTTGAACTAGCTCTATAGCCTAGCACAAACAATTTTACACTAGAGTTGAACTAGCTCTATAAGCTAGTTCAAATAATTTTACACTATAGTTGAACTAGCTCTATAGCCTAGTACAAATAATTTTACACTACAGTTGTACTAGCTCTTACAATAGAGTTGAACTAGCTCTATAAGCTAGTTAAAACAATTTTACCCTTGAGTTGAACTAGCTCTATAGCCTAGTACAAATAATTTTACACTAGAGTTGAACTAGCTCTATAGCCTAGTGCAAATAATTTTACACTAGAGTTTAACTAGCTCTATAAGCTGGTTCAAAATATTTTACACTTGAGTTGAACTAGCTCTATAAGCTAGTTCAAATTATTTTACACTTGAGTTGAACTATCTCTATAGCCTAGTACAAATAATTTTACACAAGAGTTGAACTAGCTCTATAAGCTGGTTCAAATAATTTTATATTTGAGTTGAACTAGCTCTATAAGCTAGTTCAAATTATTTTACACTTGAGTTGAACTAGCTCTATAGCGTAGTACAAATAATTCTACACTAGAGTTGAACTAGCTCTTACAATAGAGTTGAACTAGCTCTATAAGCTAGTTAAAACAATTTTACCCTTGAGTTGAACTAGCTCTATAGCCTAGTACAAATAATTTTACACTAGAGTTGAACTAGCTCTATAGCCTAGTGCAAATAATTTTACACTAGAGTTTAACTAGCTCTATAAGCTGGTTCAAAATATTTTACACTTGAGTTGAACTAGCTCTATAAGCTAGTTCAAATTATTTTACACTTGAGTTGAACTATCTCTATAGCCTAGTACAAATAATTTTACACTATAGTTGAACTAGCTCTATAAGCTGGTTCAAATAATTTTATATTTGAGTTGAACTAGCTCTATAAGCTAGTTAAAATTATTTTACACTTGAGTTGAACTAGCTCTATAGCATAGTACAAATAATTTTACACTAGAGTTAAACTAGCTCTATAAGCTAGTTCAAATAATTTTACCCTACAGTTGAACTAGCTCTATAGCCTAGTACAAACAATTTTACACTAGAGTTGAACTAGCTCTATAAGCTAGTTCAAATAATTTTACACTAGAGTTGAACTAGCTCTATAAGCTAGTTCAAATAATTTTACACTTGAGTTGAACTAGCTCTATAGCCTAGCACAAACAATTTTACACTAGAGTTGAACTAGCTCTATAAGCTAGTTCAAATAATTTTACACTATAGTTGAACTAGCTCTATAGCCTAGTACAAATAATTTTACACTGAACAAGCTCGTACTAGCTCTAATTTTACAATAGAGTTGAACTAGCTCTATAAGCTAGTTAAAACAATTTTACCCTTGAGTTGAACTAGCTCTATAGCCTAGTACAAATAATTTTACACTAGAGTTGAACTAGCTCTATAGCCTAGTGCAAATAATTTTACACTAGAGTTTAACTAGCTCTATAAGCTGGTTCAAAATATTTTACACTTGAGTTGAACTAGCTCTATAAGCTAGTTCAAATTATTTTACACTTGAGTTGAACTATCTCTATAGCCTTGTACAAATAATTTTACACAAGAGTTGAACTAGCTCTATAGGCTGGTTCAAATAATTTTATATTTGAGTTGAACTAGCTCTATAAGCTAGTTCAAATTATTTTACACTTGAGTTGAACTAGCTCTATAGCGTAGTACAAATAATTCTACACTAGAGTTGAACTAGCTCTATAAGCTAGTTCAAATAATTTTACACTAGAGTTGAACTAGCTCTATAGCCTAGTACAAATAATTTTACACTAGAGTTGAACTAGCTCTATAAGCTAGTTCACATAATTTTACCCTACAGTTGAACTAGCTCTATAGCCTAGTATAAACAATTTTACACTAGAGTTGAACTAGCTTTATAAGCTAGTTCAAATAATTTTAAACTAGAGTGGAACTAGCTCTATAAGCTAGTTCAAATAATTTTACACTTGAGTTGAACTAGCTCTATAGCCTAGCACAAACAATTTTTCACTAGAGTTGAACTAGCTCTATAAGCTAGTTCAAATAATTTTACACTAGAGTTGAACTAGCTATGTAGCCTAGTACAAATAATTTTACACTAGAGTTGAACTAGCTCTATAATTTAGTTCAAATAATTTTATACTAGAGTTGAACCAGCTCTATAAGCTAGTTCAAATAATTTTACACTTGAGTTGAACTAGCTCTATAAGCTAGTTCAAATAATTTTACACTTGAGTTGAACTAGCTCTATAGCCTAGTACAAATAATTTTACACTAGAGTTGAACTAGCTCTATAAGCTGGTTCAAATAATTTTACACTTGAGTTAAACTAGCTCTAAAACCTAGTTCAATTAATTTTACACTAGAGTTGAACTATCTCTATGAGCTGGTTCAAATAATTTTACACTTGAGTTGAACTAGCTCTATAAGCTAGTTCAAATTATTTTACACTTGAGTTTAACTAGCTCTATAGCCTAGTTCAAGTAATTTTACACTAGAGTTGAACTAGCTCTATAAGCTGGTTCAAATAATTTTACACTTGAGTTGAACTAGCTCTATAAGCTAGTTCAAATTATTTTACACTTGATTTGAACTAGCTCGATAGCCTAGTACAAATAATTTTACACTAGAGTCGAACTAGCTCTATAAGCTAGTTCAAATAATTTTACACTAGAGTTGAACTAGCTCTGTAGCCTAGTACAAATAATTTTACACTAGAGTTGAACTAGCTCTATAAGCTAGTTCAAATAATTTTACACTAGAGTTGAACTAGCTCTATAACCTAGTTCAAATAATTTTACACTAAAGTTGAACTAGCTCTATAACCAAGTAAAATAATTTTACACTAGAGTTGAACTAGCTCTATAATCTAGTTCAAATAATTTTACACTAGAGTTGAACTAGCTCTATAAGCTAGTTCAAATAATTTTACACTAGAGTTGAACTAGCTCTATAGCCTAGTAAAATAATTTTACACTATAGTTGAACTAGCTCTATAGCCTAGTACAAATAATTTTACACTAGAGTTGAACTAGCTCTATAGCCTAGTAAAAATAATTTTACACTAGAGTTGTACTAGCTCTTACACTAGAGTTGAACCAGCTCTATAAGCTAGTTAAAACAATTTTACACTAGAGTTGAACTAGCTCTATAAGCTAGTTCAAATATTTTACACTAGATTTGAAATAGCTCTATAATCTAGTTCAAATAATTTTACACTAGAGTTGAACTAGCTCTATAAGCTAGTTCAAATAATTTTACACTAGAGTTGAACTAGCTCTATAAGCCAGTTCAAATAATTTTACACTAGAGTTGAACTAGCTCTATAGCTTAGTAAAATAATTTTACACTAGAGTTGAACTAGCTCTATAAGCTAGTTCAAATAATTTTACACTATAGTTGAACTAGCTCTATAAGCTAGTTTAAATAATTTTACACTAGAGTTGAACTAGCTCTATAAGCTAGTTCAAATAATTTTACACTAGAGTTGAACTAGCTCTATAGCCTAGTAAAATAATTTTTCACTAGAGTTGAACTAGCTCTATAATCTAGTTCAAATAATTTTACACTAGAGTTGAAATAGCTCTATAAGCTAGATCAAATAATTTTACACTAGAGTTGAACTAGCTCTATAAGTTAATTCAAATAATTTCACACTAGAGTTGAACTAGCTCTATAGCCTAGTAAAATAATTTTACACTAGAGTTGAACTAGCTCTATAGCTTAGTACAAATAATTTTACACTAGAGTTGAACTAGCTCTATAGCCTAGTACAAATAATTTTACACTAGAGTTGAACTAGCTCTATAGCTCTTACACTAGAGTTGAACTAGCTCTATAAGCTAGTTTAAATAATTTTACCCTAGAGTTGAACTAGCTCTATAAGCTAGTTAAAATAATTTTACACTAGAGTTGAACTAGCTCTATAAGCTAGTTCAAATTATTTTACACTTGAGTTGAACTAGCTCTATAGCTAGTACAAATAATTTTACACTAGAGTTGAACTAGCTCTATAGCCTAGTACAAATAATTTTACACTAGAGTTGAACTAGCTCTATAGCCTGATACAAATAATTTTACACTAGAGTCGCTACTAGCTCTTACACTAGAGTTGAACCAGCTCTATAAGCTAGTTAAAACAATTTTACACTAGAGTTGAACTAGCTCTATAAGCTAGTTCAAATAATTTTACACTAGAGTTGAACTAGCTCTATAAGTAGTTCAATTAATTTTACACTAGAGTTGAACTAACTCTATAAGCTGGTTCAAATAATTTTACACTTGAGTTGAACTAGCTCTATAAGCTAGTTCAAATTATTTTACACTTGAGTTGAACTAGCTCTATAGCCTAGTACAAATAATTTTACACTAGAGTTGATCTAGCTCTATAAGTTGGTTCAAATAATTTTACACTTGAGTTGAACTAGCTCTATAAGCTGGTTCAAATAATTTTACACTAGAGTTGAACTAGCTCAATAAGCTAGTTCAAATAATTTTACACTAGAGTTGAACTAGCTCTATAGCCTAGTAAAATAATTTTACACTAGAGTTGAACTAGCTCTATAAGCTAGTTCAAATAATTTTACACTAGAGTTGAACTAGCTCTATAGCCTAGTACAAATAATTTTACACTATAGTCGTACTAGCTCTTACACTAGAGTTGAACTAGCTCAATAAGCTAGTTAAAACAATTTTACACTAGAGTTGAACTAGCTCTATAAACTAGTTCAAATAATTTTACACTAGAGTTGAACTAGCTCTATAAGCTAGTTCAAATAATTTTACACTAGAGTTGAACTAGCTCTATAAGCTAGTTCAAATAATTTTACACTAGAGTTGAACTAGCTCTATAAGCTAGTTCAAATAATTTTACACTAGAGTTGAACTAGCTCTATAGCCTAGTAAAATAATTTTACACTAGAGTTGAACTAGCTCTATAAGCTAGTTCAAATAATTTTACACTAGAGTTGAACTAGCTCTATAGCCTAGTACAAATAATTTTACACTAGTGTTGTATTAGCTCTTACAATAGAGTTGAACTAGCTCTATAAGCTAGTTAAAATAATTTTACACTTGAGTTGAACTAGCTCTATAGCCTAGTACAAATAATTTTACACTTGAGTTGAACTAGCTCTATAGCCTAGTACAAATAATTTTACACTAAGTTGAACTAGCTCTATAAGCTGGTTCAAATAATTTTACACTTGAGTTGAACTAGCTCTATAAGCTAGTGTAAATTATTTTACACTAGAGTTGAACTAGCTCTATAGCTAGTACAAATAATTTTACACTAGAGTTGAACTAGCTCTATAAGCTAGTTCAAATAATTTTACACTATAGTTGAACTAGCTCTATAGCCTAGTACAAATAATTTTACACTAGAGTTGAACTAGCTCTATAAGCTAGTTCAAATAATTTTACACTAGAGTTGAACTAGCTCTATAGCCTAGTACAAATAATTTTACACTAGAGTTGAACTAGCTCTATTAGTTAGTTCAAATAATTTTACATTAGAGTTGTTGGTTCAAATAATTTTACACTTTAGTTGAACTAGCTCTATAGCCTAGCACAAATAATTTTACACTAGAGTTGAACTAGCTCTATAAGCTAGTTCAAATAATTTTACACTAGAGTTGAACTAGCTCTATAGCCTAGTACAAATAATTTTACACTAGAGTTGAACTAGCTCTATAAGCTAGTTCAAATAATTTTATACTAGAGTTGAACTAGCTCTATAAGCTGGTTCAAATAATTTTACACTTGAGTTGAACTAGCTCTATAAGCTAGTTCAAATAATTTTACATTTGAGTTGAACTAGCTCTATAGCTAGTACAAATAATTTTACACTAGAGTTGAACTAGCTCTATAATCTAGTTCAAATAATTTTACACTAGAGTTGAACTAGCTCTATAGCCTAGTACAAATAATTTTACACTAGAGTTGAACTAGCTCTATAAGCTAGTTCAAATAATTTTACACTAGAGTTGAACTAGCTCCATAAGCTAGTTCAAATAATTTTACACTAGAGTTGAACTAGCTCTATGAGCTGGTTCAAATAATTTTACACTTGAGTTGAACTAGCTCTATAAGCTAGTTCAAATAATTTTACACTTGAGTTGAACTAGCTCTATAGCCTAGTACAAATAATTTTACACTAGAGTTGAACTAGCTCTATAAGCTGGTTCAAATAATTTTACACTAGAGTTGAACTAGCTCTATAAGCTAGTTCAAATTATTTTACACTGAGTTGAACTAGCTCTATAGCCTAGTACAAATAATTTTACACTAGAGTTGAACTAGCTCTATAAGCTGGTTCAAATAATTTTATATTTGAGTTGAACTAGCTCTATAAGCTAGTTCAAATAATTTTACACTGAGTTGAACTAGCTCTATAGCTAGTACAAATAATTTTACACTAGAGTTGAACTAGCTCTTACAATAGAGTTGAACTAGCTCTATAAGCTAGTTAAAATAATTTTACCCTAGAGTTGAACTAGCTCTATAGCCTAGTACAAATAATTTTACACTAGAGTTGAACTAGCTCTATAGCCTAGTGCAAATAATTTTACACTAGAGTTGAACTAGCTCTATAAGCTAGTTCAAATATTTTACACTTGAGTTGAACTAGCTCTATAAGCTAGTTCAAATTATTTTACACTAGAGTTGAACTAGCTCTATAGCCTAGTACAAATAATTTTACACTAGAGTTGAACTAGCTCTATAAGCTGGTTCAAATAATTTTACATTTGAGTTGAACTAGCTCTATAAGCTAGTTAAAATAATTTTACACTAGAGTTGAACTAGCTCTATAGCATAGTACAAATAATTTTACACTAGAGTTGAACTAGCTCTATAAGCTAGTTCAAATAATTTTACACTAGAGTTGAACTAGCTCTAGAGCCTAGTACAAATAATTTTACACTAGAGTTGAACTAGCTCTATAAGCTAGTTCAAATAATTTTACACTAGAGTTGAACTAGCTCTATAAGCTAGTTCAAATAATTTTACACTTGAGTTGAACTAGCTCTATAGCCTAGTACAAATAATTTTACACTAGAGTTGAACTAGCTCTATAAGCTAGTTCAAATAATTTTACACTAGAGTTGAACTAGCTCTATAGCCTAGTACAAATAATTTTACACTACAGTTGTACTAGCTCTTACAATAGAGTTGAACTAGCTCTATAAGCTAGTTAAAACAATTTTACACTAGAGTTGAACTAGCTCTATAGCCTAGTACAAATAATTTTACACTAGAGTTGAACTAGCTCTATAGCCTAGTGCAAATAATTTTACACTAGAGTTGAACTAGCTCTATAAGCTGGTTCAAAATATTTTACACTTGAGTTGAACTAGCTCTATAAGCTAGTTCAAATTATTTTACACTTGAGTTGAACTAGCTCTATAGCCTAGTACAAATAATTTTACACTAGAGTTGAACTAGCTCTATAAGCTGGTTCAAATAATTTTATATTTGAGTTGAACTAGCTCTATAAGCTAGTTCAAATAATTTTACACTAGAGTTGAACTAGCTCTATAGCTAGTACAAATAATTTTACACTAGAGTTGAACTAGCTCTATAAGCTAGTTCAAATAATTTTACACTAGAGTTGAACTAGCTCTATAGCCTAGTACAAATAATTTTACACTAGAGTTGAACTAGCTCTATAAGCTAGTTCAAATAATTTTACCCTAGAGTTGAACTAGCTCTATAGCCTAGTATAAATAATTTTACACTAGAGTTGAACTAGCTCTATAAGCTAGTTCAAATAATTTTAAACTAGAGTTGAACTAGCTCTATAAGCTAGTTCAAATAATTTTACACTTGAGTTGAACTAGCTCTATAGCCTAGCACAAATAATTTTTCACTAGAGTTGAACTAGCTCTATAAGCTAGTTCAAATAATTTTACACTAGAGTTGAACTAGCTATGTAGCCTAGTACAAATAATTTTACACTAGAGTTGAACTAGCTCTATAATTTAGTTCAAATAATTTTACACTAGAGTTGAACTAGCTCTATAAGCTAGTTCAAATAATTTTACACTTGAGTTGAACTAGCTCTATAAGCTAGTTCAAATAATTTTACACTTGAGTTGAACTAGCTCTATAGCCTAGTACAAATAATTTTACACTAGAGTTGAACTAGCTCTATAAGCTGGTTCAAATAATTTTACACTTGAGTTGAACTAGCTCTAAAACCTAGTTCAAATAATTTTACACTAGAGTTGAACTAGCTCTATGAGCTGGTTCAAATAATTTTACACTTGAGTTGAACTAGCTCTATAAGCTAGTTCAAATTATTTTACACTTGAGTTGAACTAGCTCTATAGCCTAGTTCAAATAATTTTACACTAGAGTTGAACTAGCTCTATAAGCTGGTTCAAATAATTTTACACTTGAGTTGAACTAGCTCTATAAGCTAGTTCAAATAATTTTACACTTGAGTTGAACTAGCTCTATAGCCTAGTACAAATAATTTTACACTAGAGTTGAACTAGCTCTATAAGCTAGTTCAAATAATTTTACACTAGAGTTGAACTAGCTCTATAGCCTAGTACAAATAATTTTACACTAGAGTTGAACTAGCTCTATAAGCTAGTTCAAATAATTTTACACTAGAGTTGAACTAGCTCTATAACCTAGTTCAAATAATTTTACACTAAAGTTGAACTAGCTCTATAACCTAGTAAAATAATTTTACACTAGAGTTGAACTAGCTCTATAATCTAGTTCAAATAATTTTACACTAGAGTTGAACTAGCTCTATAAGCTAGTTCAAATAATTTTACACTAGAGTTGAACTAGCTCTATAGCCTAGTAAAATAATTTTACACTATAGTTGAACTAGCTCTATAGCCTAGTACAAATAATTTTACACTAGAGTTGAACTAGCTCTATAGCCTAGTAAAAATAATTTTACACTAGAGTTGTACTAGCTCTTACACTAGAGTTGAACCAGCTCTATAAGCTAGTTAAAACAATTTTACACTAGAGTTGAACTAGCTCTATAAGCTAGTTCAAATATTTTACACTAGAGTTGAACTAGCTCTATAATCTAGTTCAAATAATTTTACACTAGAGTTGAACTAGCTCTATAAGCTAGTTCAAATAATTTTACACTAGAGTTGAACTAGCTCTATAAGCTAGTTCAAATAATTTTACACTAGAGTTGAACTAGCTCTATAGCTTAGTAAAATAATTTTACACTAGAGTTGAACTAGCTCTATAAGCTAGTTCAAATAATTTTACACTATAGTTGAACTAGCTCTATAAGCTAGTTTAAATAATTTTACACTAGAGTTGAACTAGCTCTATAAGCTAGTTCAAATAATTTTACACTAGAGTTGAACTAGCTCTATAGCCTAGTAAAATAATTTTTCACTAGAGTTGAACTAGCTCTATAATCTAGTTCAAATAATTTTACACTAGAGTTGAACTAGCTCTATAAGCTAGATCAAATAATTTTACACTAGAGTTGAACTAGCTCTATAAGTTAATTCAAATAATTTTACACTAGAGTTGAACTAGCTCTATAGCCTAGTAAAATAATTTTACACTAGAGTTGAACTAGCTCTATAGCTTAGTACAAATAATTTTACACTAGAGTTGAACTAGCTCTATAGCCTAGTACAAATAATTTTACACTAGAGTGAACTACTAGCTCTTACACTAGAGTTGAACTAGCTCTATAAGCTAGTTAAAACAATTTTACACTAGAGTTGAACTAGCTCTATAAGCTAGTTCAAATTATTTTACACTTGAGTTGAACTAGCTCTATAGCTAGTACAAATAATTTTACACTAGAGTTGAACTAGCTCTATAGCCTAGTACAAATAATTTTACACTAGAGTTGAACTAGCTCTATAGCTAGATACAAATAATTTTACACTAGAGTCGTACTAGCTCTTACACTAGAGTTGAACCAGCTCTATAAGCTAGTTAAAATAATTTTACACTAGAGTTGAACTAGCTCTATAAGCTAGTTCAAATAATTTTACACTAGAGTTGAACTAGCTCTATAAGTAGTTCAAATAATTTTACACTAGAGTTGAACTAACTCTATAAGCTGGTTCAAATAATTTTACACTTGAGTTGAACTAGCTCTATAAGCTAGTTCAAATTATTTTACACTTGAGTTGAACTAGCTCTATAGCCTAGTACAAATAATTTTACACTAGAGTTGATCTAGCTCTATAAGTTGGTTCAAATAATTTTACACTTGAGTTGAACTAGCTCTATAAGCTGGTTCAAATAATTTTACACTAGAGTTGAACTAGCTCAATAAGCTAGTTCAAATAATTTTACACTAGAGTTGAACTAGCTCTATAGCCTAGTATAATAATTTTACACTAGAGTTGAACTAGCTCTATAAGCTAGTTCAAATAATTTTACACTAGAGTTGAACTACCTCTATAGCCTAGTACAAATAATTTTACACTATAGTCGTACTAGCTCTTACACTAGAGTTGAACCAGCTCAATAAGCTAGTTAAAACAATTTTACCCAAGAGTTGAACTAGCTCTATAAACTAGTTCAAATAATTTTACACTAGAGTTGAAATAGCTCTATAAGCTAGTTCCAATAATTTTACACTAGAGTAGAACTAGCTCTATAAGCTAGTTCAAATAATTTTACGCTAGAGTTGAACTAGCTCTATAAGCTAGTTCAAATAATTTTACAATAGATTTGAACTAGCTCTATAGCCTAGTAAAATAATTTTACACTAGAGTTGAACTAGCTCTATAAGCTAGTTCAAATAATTTTACACTATAGTTGAACTAGCTCTATAGCCTAATACAAATAATTTTACACTAGAGTCGTATTAGCTCTTACAATAGAGTTGAACTAGCTCTATAAGCTAGTTAAAACAATTTTACCCTTGAGTTGAACTAGCTCTATAGCCTAGTACAAATAATTTTACACTTGAGTTGAACTAGCTCTATAGCCTAGTACGAATAATTTTACACTAAAGTTGAACTAGCTCTATAAGCTGGTTCAAATAATTTTACAGTTGAGTTGAACTAGCTCTATAAGCTAGTGTAAATTATTTTACACTTGAGTTGAACTAGCTCTATAGCGTAGTACAAATAATTCTACACTAGAGTTGAACTAGTTCTATAAGCTAGTTCAAATAATTTTACACTATAGTTGAACTAGCTTTATAGCCTACATCAAATAATTTTACACTAGAGTTGAACTAGCTCTATAAGCTAGTTCACATAATTTTACCCTAGAGATGAACTAGCTCTATAGCCTAGTACAAATAATTTTACACTAGAGTTGAACTAGCTCTATTAGTTAGTTCAAATAATTTTACATTAGAGTTGTTGGTTCAAATAATTTTACACTTTAGTTGAACTAGCTCTATAGCCTAGCACAAACAATTTTACACTAGAGTTGAACTAGCTCTATAAGCTAGTTCAAATAATTTTACACTAGAGTTAAACTAGCTATGTAGCCTAGTACAAATAATTTTACACTAGAGTTGAACTAGCTCTATAAGCTAGTTCAAATAATTTTATACTAGAGTTGAACCAGCTCTATAAGCTGGTTCAAATAATTTTACACTTGAGTTGAACTAGCTCTATAAGCTAGTTCAAATTATTTTACATTTGAGTTGAACTAGCTCTATAGCGTAGTACAAATAATTTTATACTAGAGTTGAACTAGCTCTATAAGCTACTTCAAATAATTTTACACTAGAGTTGCACTAGCTCTATAGCCTAGTACAAATAATTTTACACTAGAGTTGAACTAGCTCTATAAGCTAGTTCAAATAATTTTACACTAGAGTTGAACTAGCTCCATAAGCTAGTTCAATTAATTTTACACTAGAGTTGAACTATCTCTATGAGCTGGTTCAAATAATTTTACACTTGAGTTGAACTAGCTCTGTAAGCTAGTTCAAATTATTTTACACTTGAGTTGAACTAGCTCTATAGCCTAGTACAAGTAATTTTACACTAGAGTTGAACAAGCTCTATAAGCTGGTTCAAATAATTTTACACTTGAGTTGAACTAGCTCTATAAGCTAGTTCAAATTATTTTACACTTGATTTGAACTATCTCTATAGCCTAGTACAAATAATTTTACACTAGAGTCGAACAAGCTCTATAAGCTAGTTCAAATAATTTTCACTAGAGTTGAACTAGCTCTGTAGCCTAGTACAAATAATTTTACACTAGAGTTGAACTAGCTCTATAAGCTAGTTCAAATAGTTTTACACTAGAGTAGAACTAGCTCTATAAGCTAGTTCAAATAATTTTACACTAGAGTTGAACTAGGTCTATAGCCTAGTAAAATAATTTTACACTAGAGTTGAACTAGCTTTATAATCTAGTTCAAATAATTTTACACTAGAGTTGAACTAACTTTATAAGCTAGTTCAAATAATTTTACACTAGACTTGAACTAGCTCTATAGCCTAGTAAAATAATTTTACACTAGAGTTGAACTAGCTCTATAGCCTAGTACAAATAATTTTACACTAGAGTTGAACTAGCTCTATAGCCTAGTACAAATAATTTTACACTAGAGTCGTACTAGCTCTTACACTACACTAGAGTTGAACCAGCTCTATAAGCTAGTTAAAACAATTTTACACTAGAGTTGAACTAGCTCTACAAGCTAGTTCAAATATTTTTACACTAGAGTTGAAATAGATCTATAAGCTAGTTCAAATAAATTTACACGAGAGTAGAACTAGCTCTATAAGCTAGTTCAAATAATTTTATGCTAGAGTCGAACTAGCTCTATAAGCTACTTCAAATAATTTTACACTAGAGTTGAACTAGCTCTGTAGCCTAGTAAAATAATTTTACACTAGAGTTTAACTAGCTGTATAAGCTAGTTCAAATAATTTTACACTATAGTTGAACTAGCTCTATAAGGTAGTTCAAATAATTTTACGCTAGAGTTGAACTAGCTCTATAAGCTAGTTCAAATAATTTTACACTAGAGTTGAACTAGCTCTATAGCCTAGTAAAATAATTTTACACTAGAGTTGAACTAGCTCTATAATCTAGTTCAAATAATTTTACACTAGATTTGAAATAGCTCTGTAAGCTAGTTCAATAATTTTACACTAGAGTTGAACTAGCTCTATAAGCTAGTTCAAATAATTTTACACTAGAGTTGAACTAGCTCTATAGCCTAGTAAAATAATTTTACAGTAGAGTTGAACTAGGTCTATAGCCTAGTACAAATAACTTTACACTAGAGTCGTATTAGCTCTATAGCCTAGTACAAATAATTTTACACTAGAGTCGTACTAGCTCTTACACTAGAGTTGAACCAGCTCTATAAGCTAGTTAAAACAATTTTACCCTTGAGTTGAAGTAGCTCTATAAGCTAGTTCAAATAATTTTACACTAGAGTTGAAATAGCTCTATGTCGGTGTACTAGAGTAGGGGTACCCTAGTACCCCGAACTCGCACTGACAGACATGCAGAAGACAGTGGCAGGTGGCTGGCCCGGTGACCGCCAAGATCCTCAACGGCTCCTTTAGAGCCATTCAAGAACAAAGTAATCAAGGCCCCGGCAAGAGGAGCTTGACGGGAAGGCCACTCAAGCCACGAAGGAAACAAGACCCCGGCAAGAGGAGCTTGCCGGGAAGGCTCGGTGATCGACAAACTCCCGAGTGCGACAAGGATTCAGCCGCGGCAAGGTGCTTGCCGCGGCAGGTAACCTCTCTTCATCTCCGCTCCAGCTCATCCGCCAACGTGTCGCCATGGGGCTTTCCCAAGCACGCGTGTCAACGGGCTGTACAGCCAGCGGGGAGCGGCGATAAGCGGCGCTGACGAGCTACCATCGTGGCAAACGGAGGCGCACTTGACGGTCCCTCATATAATCGTTTCAGCGATCGAGACGGGCATTTATGACTCTTGTCCCTTGCCGTCGAGTTAGGTATAGATCATCAGACACTCGTATAAAGCGTGTACCAACCTCTGTTTTTACTATTCTACCCTTATATACTTGCCACCTGTGGTGACCCCTTGCGCCTATAAAAGGAGGCCCAAGTGCAACATAGAAAGGGTTCGGTTCAGCTCCGGCTCAGTACATCCGATTCATTCGAGACCTCATTTAGGCTTGGTTTTGTAGCTCCCATTGCTCCCTAGCAAGAACACAATATAATCCACCAAGCAGCAGTAGGAGTGTTATCTCTCCGGAGAGCTCCGAAGCTGGGTAAATCTGCTCGTGTGCATCACTTCGATCCGCTCTTTGTGCATCCTCCGCCCCCCTCCGAACCATAAGGGACCTACGTCCCATAGGTGTTCGTGGGACACGACCAGGGGAATGGAGCGCCAAGAATTCATAGCAGAAGAGATCAAGAAGTTGGAAGCAGAGCCTTGTTAGAGGAGTGCTCCATCCCACGTGGTTGGCCAATCCGTAGTTGTACGAAAGGCAAATGGGAAATGGAGACTCTGTAACGACTTTACAGATGTTAATAAAGCTTGTCCCAAAGACCCATTTCCCTTGAGTCAGCTTCCTAACTTTTTGCTTGACGGGCCGCGCGCGAGGACAGACAGCTAGGTGGTGCTCAATTACTTTCCTGGGAACACCGGGGATGTTAGATGGTTGCCATGCAAACACATCGACATTCGCCCGCAGGAAAGCAATGAGCCCTTGCTTTGTTTCGAGTCCGCTCAACAACTTAAGTGTGCTGCAACTAGTTGCGACAAGGTTGCTTGTCGGAGGCAGCATCGCCAGCAGGCTGCTGATGTTCCGCACTCAGCGCTCGCGGCAAAGATGCTTGCACCGACAAGTTCCCTAAAAGCGTAGGGCACATACATACAAGGGAAGAAATCAAGTAAAGGAAATAACATTGCGATCGATGCCTAAGATAGAGTATATTACAAAATAACTTGTCGCAGATCTAATAGATTTTTCGCCTAAACATGATCTACAGCGACAAGAGAAAGATAAACTTGGCGGCCTAGTCCACGCGGTCGCCATCGAGCCTCTTGACTCCGCTCACCCTGTCCACGATGGGTGCGACAAGGGCCTTAAGTGCTTCAACGTCGGCAGATGGAGGCAGGGACTTGAGGACGTTGGCGAAGCTGACGCCTGGATTGCGGAAGGCCACCTTCATCAGCACCTTCTGGAGAGCCTCGGCGCAGACTTGGCGCGACTCGTCGGCCAGCTGCTTTGGGATCTCCTCCCGGAGCCGCTGGAAACCCGCCAACTCTAGTACACCGGAACATGTTCCATTTGCAGGCCGAGTTGAACCTGCTGAGAGCAGCCACGCAACCGGCAAGCCTTCTGACATCTTGACGCGCTTTGGTGCTTCAATCTGCTCAATGGCCTTGATCTTGTCGGGATTGGCTTCAATTCCCTCTCGAGACGAAGAACCCGAGAAGCTTGCGGAAGGGACTCCAAACACGCACTTCTCGGGGTTGAGCTTGAGGTTGATCTTGCGCAGATTTGCAAAGGTCTCGTCTAAGTCTTGAACCAGAGTTGCTTTGTCCTTGCTCTTGACCACTATGTCATCCATGTAAGCTTCTACATTTCTGTGTATTTGTGGTTCAAAGGCTTCATGGACTACTCTTGCAAACGTTGAACCCGCATTCTTCAAACCGAAAGGCATCCGTATGAAACAGTATGTGCCACATGGTGTAATGAATGCGGTTTTCTCTTCATCCTCTTCTGCCATGTAGATCTGATGATATCCTGAGTATGCGTCCAGAAATGAAAGCAAATCACATCCAGCTGTGGAGTCAACAATCTGGTCTATACGCGGCAAGGGAAATGGGTCTTTGGGACAAGCTTTATTAACATCTGAGAAGTCGATACAGAGTCTCCATTTCCCATTTGCCTTCGTGACAACTACCGGATTGGCCAACCACGGGATGGAGCACTCCTCTAACAAGGCCTGCTGCTTCCAACTTCTTGATCTCTTCGCTATGAATTCTTGGCGCCCACCGCCTATTTCCTAACTTTTTTGCTTGACGGTCGCGCGGAGAGACAGCTAGGTGGTGCTCAATTACTTTCCTTTTTCGACCAGAAAAGGTAATACAGCCCCGCAGCTCCTTCTGTCGAGCAACGGATCGAAGAGGCCTTTCCTTCCGCAGCGCCATGAGCTGCGCCGCCGCCGACTTCACCCTTTGCCCTTGTCGGCTTTGAGCCATGGCGGAGGTGGTGGAGGAACTGACGGCGTTGGTGGCGCCGGTGGCAATGGGGGGGCGAGCGCGCTCTTTGGACTTGAGAAGAAGGGAGGAGCGGCGGTGGTTTCGATGTGACAGCAATGGCAAGTGGGCGTTCTGCCCTGCCTCCCCTGCTTATAAGGGGGAGAGGGGCGGCGCCCGATTTTCCCATTAAAGAAAGCCCCACGATCTCTCCCACGACGCCACGTCCGAACGTGCTGTTCGTGGGGGACGTGGTGGGTCCGGCTTAATAGCTGCGTGATCCAGGCGCGCGTGCGTGCCGTAATCGAAGCTTGGCACTGCGTGTGTGGCCCAGGCCGGGGCTCTGCCGGTGTACTAGAGTAGGGTACCCTAGTACCCGAACTCGCACGGACAATCGCAAAGCACCTCAGGCGTGGCTGGCCTGGTGACCGCCAAGATCCTCAGCGGCTCCTTTGGAGCCATTCAACAACAAAGTAATCAAGGCCCCGACAAGAGGAGCTTGCCGGGAAGGCCACTCAAGGCACGAAGGAAACAAGACCCCGGCAAGAGGAGCTTGCCGGGAAGGCTCGGTGATCGACAAACTCCCGAGCGCGACAAGGATTCAGCCGCGGCAAGGTGCTTGCCACGCCAGGTAACCTCTCTTCATCTCCGCTCCAGCTCATCCGCCAACGTGTCGCCATGGGGCTTTCCCAACCACGCGTGTCAACGGGCCGTACAGCCAGCGGGGAGCGGCGATAAGCGGCGCTGACGAGCTACCATCGTGGGAAACGGAGGCGCACTTGACGGTCCTCGTTATAATCGTTTCAGCGATCGAGACGGGCATTTATGACTCTTGTCCCTTGCCGTCGAGTTAGGTATAGATCATTGTACATCGTATAAAGCGTGTACCAACCTCTGTTTTACTATTCTACCCTTATCTACTTGCCACTGTGGTGACCCCTTGTGCCTATAAAAGGAGGCCCAAGTGCAACGTAGAAAGGGTTCGGTTCAGCTCCGCTCAAGACATCCGATTCATTCGAGACCTCATTTAGGCTAGGTTTTGTAGCTCCCATTGCTCCCTAGCAAGAACACAATATAATCCACCAAGCAACAGAGGAGTGTTATCTCCCGAGAGCTCGAAGTTGGGTAATCTGCTCGCATGCGATCACTTGATCCGCCTTTGTGCATCCTCCGCCCCCCTCCGAACCATAAGGGACCTACGTCCCATAGGTGTTCGTGGGACACGACCAGTTTCCCCGACACTCTATAAGCTAGTTCAAATAATTTTACACTAGAGTAGAACTAGCTCTATAAGCTAGTTCAAATAATTTTACGCTAGAATTGAACTAGCTCTATAAGCTAGTTCAAATAATTTTACACTAGAGTTGAACTAGCTCTATAGCCTAGGATTAGACACATACCGAAATCAAGATTGCTGTTCAAGGCTAAATGCTATGATGAGTAAGGTAGACATAAGCTAAGCTCATCGTCGAAAGTTGTGCTCCGAGAATAAGGAGCAGGTAGCACAGTTAAAATTTAGCATGATAATGATATAGCCGATCAGGCTAGGAATGACTTGAAGGATTAATGAACTCATAAGCAATGAAGATTACTTAGAGTTATTGAACCATAGTGCGGAATCGGTTCAGTTATCAGTGTCTTTGAGGGTTTAATAACTCAGAAACCGAGGGTGATTGGAATCGGTGAGAATGTAGTACTTGATGAAGAACTCATAAGAAGTTATGCAGTTCCAAGATAATCTCGAGATACCAGGGGGGTAATACTCGAAGACGGATCAAAGTAGAGGTTGGACTGGGGTATTAATCCGCAGAAGACAAATGTTTAAACTTGCCCGAGAAATGGGAACAAAGAAGAACAATATGGTCGAAACCATAACTACAAGGGGTCCAATTTAATAACACCGAAAGAATTACTCGAATGAGTAAATATTTTGCAAGAAGCTTCCATGATAAGTTCCAAATTAGGTCCATGGGCATGAACTCAGAGTTCAAGGTCGACTCCCACTTCTCCAATGCATACCCTTTCATTCTGTCAGGACCCCGATTCCAAGTCACATCGATCTAGTCGGTAACACCTCATATCACTTTGCGGCCTCACGCACGGTATTCCCACGGGTGTCGCCTTACCCTGGCCCGGGACCGTTTGCGCCTTTTGGCTCACGTATATGATAGTGTCGCTAGCATCCATATGACAGAGAACCCGGGCCGACATGGCCAGTCGTGAACCCAAAGCGGCACTAACCCATGGGGACAGGCATACATGAATCACATCGAGCATGTCGGTCATCAACGATGAACTGGCTGTAGCATGGCTAACAGGACTCAGTAACCCGGCTGTAGCAGGCTAGGCAGGACTCCGGATGTCATCGCGTGACATTTCCCCGAAGGGACTGACATAGGAACGAAGTGAAACACATGCCGACCAGTCAAATGTCCAGAGCAGTAGTGCTGGGCTAGCAGGACTCCGGTGAACCGGGCTGTAGCGGACTACTATCGCTCAGGAAGCACTAGACTACATTTCCCCATATGAGAGGCTGCCAAGGATAAACAACTAGATTGTCGGATCCCGCACATACCAAGCATTTCTAACATACACACAATATGCTCAATATGTGTAAATACAACATGGCATCACAACATAACTCTACGACTCAAATATTTATTCATTAGGCTCCGAGGAGCGAGATATTACAAACATGGGTCTCATGACCCCACATACAGAGCATACAAAACAAAGCACACGCGGAAGCTTAACATGTCTGAGTACAGACATCTACAAATGGAAAAGGGCTGCGAAGCCCGACTATCTACCAGATCCTGCTGAGGGCACAAGATCGTAGCTGAGGTAACAAGCTAAACGTCGAAGTCCATGCGGAACTACTACCGAGACTGAATTCTCTCTGCAAAAACATAAAATAGGCAAACGTGAGTACATATGTACTCAGCAAGACTTACATCAGAACTAACTACATATGCATCAAGATCAAAAGGGGTGGTGGAGTTTAAGCGCAGCAAGCCAGCTTTGACTCGGTGGCTATCCTAAACTACTTAACGCAAGTAACTCTTTTGAGGTGGCGCACACGAGTCCACATATTCACCATATCAATACACCACTATGGATCCGCTCCCGCCTCCCTCACGAGAACGCCATCCATAGCACTCACGCTATCTTGCGTATTTTAGAGTATCCACTTCCACTTGTCTATGAACTATGCAAGGGGTCCAAGTTTCCATATCCGAGGAATCGACTATTCAATAGATAATGATAACCTCGCAGGGTGTACTTCTTCACACACGCCTCGCCACTTATCTGTTGGGGAACGAGTAATTTCAAAATTTTCCTACGATCACACAAGATCATGGTGATGCATTGCAACGAGATGAGAGTGTTGTCTACGCCTCAGAGACCAGCAACGGAAGCGTTGACGCAACGTAGAGGAAGTAGTCGCATTTCTTCCCGATCCAACCGATCCAAGTACCGAACGCACGGCACCTCCGAAGTTCTGCACACGCTCAGCTCGATGACGCCCCTCGAACTCCGATCCAGCCGAGTGTTGAGGGAGAGTTTCACAAGACGACGGCGTGCAGGACGATGATGATGTTCCACCGGCGCAGGCTTCGCCTAAGCTCCGCAACGGTATATTCGAGGTGTAGTTTGGTGGAAGGGGCACCGCACACGGCTAAGGAACGATCTCAATGATCAACTTGTGTGTCATGGGGTGCCCCTGCCCCTGATATAAAGGAGGGAAGGGAGGGCTGGCGGCCAGAGAGGAGGCGACCAGGTTTCCTACTCCTACTAGGAGTAGGATTCCCCCAATCCTAGTCCAACTAGGTTTCCCCAAGTGGGAGAGAGAGAGAGAGGGCGCCTTCTCCTAGTCCTAATAGGACTAGGAAGGGGGAAGGTGCGCCAGCACCAAGGCCCCCTTCTCTTTCCCACTAAGGCCCATCATGGCCCATTGACTTCGGGGTTCCGTAACCCCTCTGCATCTGTAAAATTCCCAATTTCACCCGGAGTGATTCCGGAGTCCAAACATAGGCTTCCAATATATCAATCTTTATGTCTCGACCATTTCGAGACTCCTCGTCATGTCCGTGATCTCATCCGGACTCAACAACCTTCGTACATCAATATCATATAAACTCATAATAACTGTCATCGAAACGTTAAGCGTGCGGACCCTACGGGTTTGAGAACTATGTAGACATGACCGAGACACCTCTCTGGTCAATAACCAATAGCGGAACCTGGATGCCCATATTGGCTCCTACATATTCTACTAAGATCTTTATCGGTCGATCAAGATAACAACATACGTTGTTCCCTTTGTCATCGGTATGTTATTTGCCCGAGATTCGATCGCGGTATCCAATACCTAGTTCAATCTCACATCGGCAAGTCTCTTTTCTCGTTCCGTAATACATCATCTCACAACTAACACATTTAGTTGCAATGCTTGCAAGGCTTATGTGATGTGCATTACCGAGAGGGCCCAGAGATACCTCTCCGACAATCGGAGTGACAAATCCTAATCTCAAATATGCCAACCCAACATGTACCTTCGGAGACACCTGTAATGTACCTTTATAATCACCCGATTCACGCCAGGACGCTTGGTAGCACCCAAAATGTTCCTCGGCAAACGGGAGTTGCATAATCTCATAGTCATAGGAACATGTATAAGTCATGAAGAAAAGCACTAGCAACAAACTATACGATCAGGTGCTATGCTAATGGAATGGGTCATGTCAATCAGATCATTCAACCAATGATGTGATCCCGTTAATCAAATAACAACTCCTTGTTCATGGTTAGGAAACATAACCATCTTTGATTAACGAGCTAGTCAAGTAGAGGCATACTAGTGACACTCAGAGGTTTATGTATTCACACATGTATTATGTTTCCGTTAATACAATTCTAGCATGAATAATAAACATTTATCATGATATAAGGAAATAAATAATAACTTTATTATTGCCTCTAGGGCATATTTCCTTCATTATCGCCCTGTACACGTCATGTACCTCGGCAACCTTCAAGCGGAAGCCGGGCGAGGGAGTCGGCCACGACCTGACTAACCACACAAGTCTCTAGTCCAGGTTTATCGCCTATTCGGTTCCATCCGCAAGTAGATCCGCCGGGTGTCGCCACGGCCCCAAACGATGTGAGCAGGGTTCCCAAGCCCACCTCGACGGGTGGTTCTACGCTTGGTACACCGTGCCACGGTGCCTAGTCTGTCCCAAGCCCACCTGTGCGGGTGCCACTTGGTAGACTACTAACACTACCTACAAACATCGAAACTAGTTGCAACTCCCGGACAGAGATCAAGTTGATTAATAAGTCGAGAGGGTCGAGTTACGGAACCCAATGTGTGGTAGTAACTGTTCATGGATCACAAACACGAACTCAGTTCCTCGAGGACGGCTGCAATGAGACAACCCACCATGTACTCCTACATGGCCTCTCACCGCTACCTTTACCAAATCGTGTTCACACACTTAGCTCACACAGAGTAGGACATGTTCACCACTTTCCAATTCATTCCCGATGAATCAGACCTGATACAACTCTAAGCAATAGCAGGCGTGACAAACAAGCATGAATGAGTAGGCACATCAGGGCTCAAACAACTCCTACTCATGCTAGTGAGTTTCATCTAATTACTGTGAAATGACAGGTCATGCAGAGGATAAAGGGTTCAGCTACCGAGCAAGTAACACATGAGTCGTTGTTGTCCTAATGAAGTAGAATAGAGCAGGAGCGAGAGAGTGGGATTATATCGGAATGAACAAGGGGGTTTTGTTTGCCTGGCACTTCTGAAGATATTATAGTTCTTCATCGGTGTCATCGAACTCATCGCCGATGACGCCGCTCACCGAGAGGGATAAACACCGGCAACTGAGAAAGAACACAATCAATGCAATGCACATTCACATGAATGACATGTCATGTTAAGGTACTGAATTCACCTAATGCAATATCTAGCCAAGTTAATTGAAGTGGAACTCGAACAAGAACAAATTCCCACTCCAAATGTTATTTCATAAATTGCCCTAATCATCATTTGTCATATTCACTGAGGTTAACTTGTTCAAACATGCATGATCATGGCATAGACAGATTCTTCATATTTTTCTGATCATTTTTCATATATAAATTATTTCCATTGGAGTTATAGATTATTTTCTATGAATTTTAGAAGTTTAAACTAATTTCTGGAATTTCCTAAATAAGAATAAATCCAGTAAATGATTAATTGCGTCAGCATTGCGTCGTACGGAACCCACTAGTACTCCAACTGGACTTTGAATCTTAGCACTAAGCGCATGCTAAACACAACTTAATAATCAAGATTACTGTAACAATGTCATGCCCACAGGGTGAGATGAAGTGGTCAACGGTTGCGATTTCAAAGATTCACAACCTCACCGCACTTCCAAGCAGCGAAAGGCACCTTGCGGCTCGATCGCGTATATTTACATGTCAATTGGCTTTTAGCCAAACAAAACTGCCAAATCCAGCTTGCATAACATGAACAGATCAAAAAATAAATAAAACGAATCAGTATTGAAAGCAGTGGCAGAGCTACAAAAAAAAAGTTGGGCGGGCCAAAGAATACAAATGTTTTCAAATTCTAAACCATATATATATTGAAGCTACCAAAGTATACTAAACAGCGCTACCAAATTGGCAGTAAACATCAGTTGAGTGCAATGTTAGACGGTAAACAACAACACGACTTCTGTTGTGAACTTGTAAACATTACCCCGCAAAAAAAACTTGTAAACATTAAAAGTGGCATCTGTGTGAAGTAGTAAAGTGTAAAAAAAAATCTTCGGTGGATTATTTATGCTTATTGGGGTCGAATTTAAGGGATTTAGGGGATGAACGAACAATGACCTAAATTGAATTTAGGGGAATAAAATTGAGAATCATTCAAATCGATTTACCTATGCTGCTTGCAGGGATTCACATCAGTAGTGATTCTGATGAATTCAAAGAAGAAGCTAGCTTTTTTAGAATTGTTCGATGGAGTGAGAAAAGAAGCTAGCTAGTTGGGGCCTGGATTGCCGCCTATCGCTGCGTGGTCGCGTGGGTCAGCTGAATAGATGTGTGCCTTTTGGCCGTCCGTCCGTGAGACACCGATGTGTGGTGCGGTGGCCAGCGGCGGCGAAGGCAGCCGGCCGGCTGATGTGTGTTTCCTATGCGCTATGAGGCGGAGGTCACAGCCAAACCTCGAGCTCAGAGCCCTGCATCGCTGTGAGTCCTACGCTGCCACGCTGCACTGAGTCTACTCCGCATTCTCTCAGATGGTGGATGTCACTGTGGGCTGCGAGAGTATATAATTTGTTTTTCTTCAGACTGGCGGGCCACGGCCCAATCGGGCTTGGTGAAGTCCGCCATGATTGAAAGGAGATGAGAAGTATGCCCGAAAGAATAAAATAATAAAATGGATTGGCGGAATGGAGAATAAACCTGTGTCATCCCTATGAGCAAGCTTTTCTATCAACCGCTACAAAACCAGAAGAGGGTTGAGTTAAAAACAACATATACTTCAAAGGCCGCAGATTAAAGATCCAAATGCCCTCAAGAATTTCGCTCAAACAGGTCGTTACTCATGTTTGGACCTGAATATTGTGTACGGATATTTGAAACTGACAAAAGCTAAATCAAGAATTTTGGCCCTGGACGACATCGATCGATAGACAATTATAAGGAGCAGGTTTCAGAGAATCGAGATCAACATGTTGCCGGTTGACTGTCGGTTGCACAATGTAACTTACACCCCAGCTTGCACAATGTAACTTACATCACAAACCGACAAAGCTACCTGTCAGATTTACATTTCCTAAAACAGATTTCTACATAACCATTCCTTTTAGCGCCTGCATAAATCCGATAAGGAAAACATCTAAGCATGGTGTAAAGTGAAGAGCTTTTATTTTCTTTCCATTTAACGCTAATGAAATGATGTGTTCTCATTGTTTAAGGAAAACAGTTTTCAATTCATATGATCAAGAACAAAATTAGTATTACCTTGAAATGCTCTACTGCAAGGGTACTATATAAAGGTTAACTTAAGATATGGAAGAGTCATTACCTTCATAAAGGATGGATTTCTTGAGAAAAAGTTCAACCACTCTGCTCTATCAATTTTCCATCCTGATTCACATCAACATCTGAAAATGTATCCGAACCCATATGAAAGCTTTAAATTTAAGTTAATATGGGATCCGAGCACCTTGAGTTTTGGGATCGATGTCCATACCTTGTCCAAGATTAACTCAATATACAGTTCAATCGGAAGAGCAATAATCATCGGTTTGACTTGTACAGTGCTTCAGTAGAAACTATGTCACCTGATCCTTGATTCGCTCAGGGTGAGACATTAAAGGTGCAGATATGGAACAAGTCTGACAATCCATACACTCGCATCTGCAATTAAAGCTGGGAATAAGGTCACCAAATCATGGCAGGGAATTGAATTTTGACATCCACACACCATCAATGGACAAATACCTTCACAGGAGGGATGGGAAAATATCCGGACGCCCCGGAGGCACAGGACACAACCACATCAATCTCTCCAGATCCAAGTCCGACCACCGCCCCAATCCTGCTAGCAGTGTGGCCTCATCCGCCCCAGCGCTGCGGCAAGTTACGGACGGTCGCCGACGGGTCGGGGAGTAGCTGCACGCCTACACCGCCGCAGGCGGCACTTCAAGGTCCTCCTGTGTGATATAATGAGCGCCGCGGCGTCGGCTACGGTTGCGATGAGGGTGCGAGAGGAGTCGATGATCCTGTGTTCAGGGCGCGGCCGAGCACCTGGAGCGTTGAGCGGGCGGGGGAGGTGTCGAAGACGGCGTCTGCGCGATAGGCGACTGCTCGAAGTCGCCGCCGCGAGCGGGCGGGCCTGGGGTTGGGGAGCGATTTGTGCGTCGAAGATTAGGAAGATGATTTGTTGTGTATTGTTTTTTCCCTAGCAGATGATGAACCAATGCGGCCGCGAACGGCAGAGTTTTCGTCCGCTCCTCCAATTCACTAAACGTACTTTTTGGATATTTTAGTTGTTACATGTCGACGGTTGATTAAAATAAGTGGGTCTAATCGTGAGGCTGTGATTATTTGGTGTTGTTGTGTGTATGTGAGGCTGGGTGCACTTAGTAATCGTGAGGCTGGGCGCCATTATTTCTCTATGGTTGAAATGTATATAAACCATCGTCTCAGATATATTGATCTGCATTTAGACAAATATCATGGACAAAATGTATATACTTGCTTAGCACGTGTAGTTGTAAAGGTATAACACTGATTTCTAGTATTAAGAAAATATATTTATGACATCTTATTACGATGTATATGGAGTGAGCATGAGAGAAATAACCAAGTGTTGTGCAAGGATCATTCGACTATCTAGTGGCAGAATAGAAATAGGATGCTAAGCCTGTGGAAAACACTTATGTCCTATAAACCTGCAAATACTGAAGCATGCATTCACCATATATTAGAATTCCAAATTTTATAGTTTGTTTGCATGTTGAAATAAGCTTTGCCCTTGTGATATGGATTATCACATAGAATGGAAAGAGGAGAAAAATTATGGCTTAGCAGAATCAAGGAGGAAAAGCACTACATGTGAAGTATCAAACGTTGTGATAGCACTAACCCCACCAGATTTGAACTCGTGTTTTAGTATGACATGGAAAGAGGGCTACTCCAATTGAAGTGAAAATAGTAGAACTTTGAGCATAAAAATTCTAAAAGCAAATGGTCAAAACTTAAAATATCAGATATAGAGTATAAAATGAGTATGGAATACTAAGTGCGTCTTACGTAAATTATAAGATCTTTTAATAGCTTCCTACAATATTACATAGCATACACGACAATGAGGCATGAAATGAATCGGTATTGTAAATATGTAAAGAAGAATAAGAACACAAAGTAGTTGCTGCTCGAGCAACTACTACATGCAAATACAATGCTTGAAAATTTTCAAGCGCTCGCTTGCTTTTTACCCAGATTCAGCATGGATTAAAAAACACAGACTTAATTCCATGTATCCTAAATTCAAGCGCCATGTTCGACTTGTTCGTGGACTTGTAGAACCGACAACAAGACTCGACAACATCGGACAGATAGATCAATCTGCTTTCCGCTCACTGTTGGTTCTTCAATGGGAAGCAGCACGATCCACTTTAGACCACCATCAGTAGACCTCATCCTACGCTGCATCGCATCGTTATATTGCAGTCAGCTCGGAACTTATGCCAAGGAGAATAGTTAGACCATAGATTTGATATTTGACCTTGCACGATATTTGATTTAAAGTTCCATTTTTAACTCTCAGGAAGCAATATCGCTCTATTTTTAATCAGTTCCATGTATGTTCTATGAAATTTTGGGCAATAATTATGAGTCCCCCATAAGTATCAACAAGCTCCTTTTTGTTAAACAACAGATACATATTACGATCTGAAAATAAAAACAAATAAACATGGATGCATCTAAATGTATACTTGAGGTAACAAGACATGCGATCCATAGTGTTTTTATGTTTCTTATTGAATTTCATTCGACATATGATGTTCCTTATAGTAGTACTTACTGCCACCAAAATTAAAATCTATTGTCATGATCTATTTGTTTTTGTAAAAGTTGTTTATTAATATGATCTTCGTAATTTTCACATCATAGAAGCATATGGAATAACTATAGTACCTCAGTTGTTCCTTCCTTCGATCCCTATAACTTTTGTATGTGCCAATTTAGGGTTAAAATAACATGTCATTGGGTATCCCTAGATGTATGAATTCATGGTGCAAAACAAAGTACGAGAAGAACTCATGTGACTACTTCAATAATAATGCATTTTGCAATAGATGCGTAAGCACCAATCCCATATGTAAATATGACAAAAGAATACCTCGGTGAAATATCACGAGAATGAATTGCATATCACAACTTTAAACTTAGAAACATACATGGAACTGTAATATTCAACAAAATTAGAAAAAATTGTTGAGAATATAGTTTTAATTTTGTATTATGGGTTACAACTACTATAAAAGGCAGACTATTAATTGTTCCAATAGTAATATCGCAAGAATATTCCATAATATCTTTCTATATTTCTCATTCTATATATTATTCTTTTAGAAAATGCTATTCGTGCAGATGCACGGGTTGATGACTAGTCAAAGATAATTGAGGCAGAAATGATGTGTAAAATTATATGTGTTGATGTCTGGATACCAAAGTGCAAAAAGCTAACCCTAAATCAGAATTGGGTTGCTCTTGCTCACTTGCCCGCTTGTCGCCACCGGGACTGGTCACTGGTGACCGAGAGGGAGGGCAGCGATCGCGCCGGCTTTGGAGGAGGCAGGGCGGGGCAGGCAGGGCGCCAGGAGGTCGGGAAGGTGCGTGAGCCAAGCCCAGGCAGAGCAGGGGCGCATGCAGGGGAGCGAGTCCAGCGGCTGGATCGGGAGGGCGGGAAGGAGGGCGGGCGGCTGGGCTCCGATCGGCGAGCTCGAGGGTGGTGGGGTGGTGGGGCGGCGGGGTGCTTGGGCGGCGGCGGGTGAGATGCGTGGGAGAGAGGGAGAGGAGGGGAGAGAGGGAGAGGAGGGGAGAGAGGGAGGGGATAGAGGCCATAGTTTTTACCTGAAAAATAACCCCATCTCTTTGCCATCTGCCAAAGAATGGCAAGATCTTTGCCATCCGCCGCAGATGGCAAAAAGGTGGGGCTGGTACGCCATTACACCCCTGACAACCAGAGGATTTGCCAACCTCTTTGCCATCTGCCATCCACTGGCAGATGGCAAAGAATTGGCTGATGGCAACCATGTTCTTTGCCGTCTGTCAGTTCTTTGCCATCTGTTTTTTATAAGCAGATGGCAAAGACGTTCTTTGCCATCCGCTGGCAGATGGCAAAGAGCTGGCTGATGGCAAATTCCCTGTTTCCAGTAGTGAAGGCATAGGTTCAACCCATAGGGGCTTCTTAGAAACATATACCACAAGTTTCAAGAGTAAATATCACAAGCTCGAAAGTAGAGCAAGGTTGAGAAAGTAGATGATACAATTTACCAAAGGCATTATGTATCCGAGGGAAGACTCACAAGGTTATTGAATATGAAGGACAATATCGGATAAAATCCATTAGAACTAGCTCTATAACCTAGTTCAAATAATTTTACACTGGAGTTGAACTAGCTCTATAGCCTAGTACAAATAATTTTACACTAGAGTCATACTAGAACTTACACTAGAGTTGAACTAGCTCTATAAGCTGGTTCAAATAATTTTACACTAGAGTTGAACTAGCTCTATAAGCTGGTTCAAATAATTTTACACTAGAGTTGAACTAGCTCCATAGCCTAGTACAAATAATTTTACACTAGAGTCGTAGTAGCTCTTACACTAGAGTTGAACTATCTCTATAAGTGTCACGCCCTCGATGCGGCTATATCTCCCACGTGTCGAAGCACGACTTAGAGGCATAACCGCATTGAAAGCAATGTCGCAAGTGAGGTAATCTTCACACAACCCATGTAATACATAAGGGAAAAGAGATACATAGTTGGCTTACAATCGCCACTTCACACAATACATGAGTAAAACATTACATCATACAGATACAATCAAGGTCCGACTACGGAACCAAAATAAAAGAAGACTACCCCAAATGCTACATTGATCCCCGATCGTCCCAACTGGCTCCACTATTGATCAACTCAAACGAAACAACACAAAGAACAAGATCTTCATCGAGCTCCTCCTTGAGCTTGATGCGCCACCTGCACGGTTTCATCGGCACCGCAAACTGGTTTTGAAGTATCCGTGAGTCACGGGACTCAGCAATCTCACACCCGCGAGATCAAGACTATTTAAGCTTAAAGGTAGGACAAGGTAGTGAGGTGGAGCTGCAGCAAGCGACTCAGCATATATGGTGGCTAACATACGCAAAAGAGAGCGGAAGAGGAGGCAAAGCACGGTCGAACAACTATGATCAAGAAGTGATCCTAGAACAACCTACGCCAGACATAACTCCAACACGTGTTCACTTCCCGGACCACGAGAAGAGACCATCACGTTACACACGCGGGTTGGTGTATTTTAATTAAGATCAACTTCGGTTTTCTACAACCGACATTAACAAATTCCCATCTGCCACATAACCGCTGGGCACGACTTTCGAAAGTTCAAACCCTGCAGGGTGTCCCAAATTAGCCCATGATAAGCTCTCGCGATCAACGAAGAATAGACCTTCTCCCGGAAGCCCGATCAGTCTCGGAATCCTGCTACAAGACATTTCACAGCAATAAAACAAGACCAGCAAGACCTCCCGATCGCGCCGATAATCCCGATAGGAGCTGCACATATCTCGTTCTCGTGGCAACACCGGATGAGACAAAGCTACGAGTAAAACCAACCTCAAGTTGCCCCGAGGTGGCTCCTCAAGAAAGGTTCGGTTCGAACCAGCACTTAGAGAAGCACCGCCCGGGGCTAATAAAGATGACCTCGAGAGTGCGACTCCCAAGGAAAAGGTAGGTTGTGGTGAGGCAAATGGTAAAACCAATGTTGGGCCTTGCTGGAAAAGTCTTATTCAAAGCGAACTGTCAAGGGGTCCCATAAATCACCCGACCGCGTTAGGGACGCAAAATCCGGGAACATAATACCGATATGACGGAAACTAGGCGGCAAGAGTGGAACAAAACACTGCATAAGGCCGAGCCTTCCACCCTTTACCAAGTATATAGATGCATTAATTAAATAAGATATATTGTGATATCCCAACAAGTAAACATGTTCCAACAAGGAACAACATCTCCATGTTCCAACAAGGAACAAACTTCATCTTCACCGCAACTAACAACGCTATAAG